>WNWK01043803.1:0-15352 GCA_009830355.1 Cherax destructor | reverse complement strand
ATGTGGGTGAGAGGTAAGTAAGCAAGATAAAAACAAATAAAAGAGAGAGAGAACAGTAAGAGGACAGAGCCGCGGGACTACTATGTAAACAAGCAGTGGTACAGTTGAATAAATAAAGACCAACACTTCCATTCTCATGTAACATCTTTTTTTAGAAGGAATGATGCTCATGAAAAATTACAGTGGACCCCGGTGTTCGGGGATGCCCCAAAACTCGAACAATTATGAAAAGTGTATTTTTGTAAGTGCTTTTGTAAGTGTTTTTTTGGGGGGTCAAAAAGAACTACAGTGGACCCCCGCTATTCGAATGGCTGGCAATAGAACATATCGTTATTAGAAAAAAAAATCGATATCGCCATGCAAACAAAAATATCTAAATTCGAAATAGACTAACCTACGTGAAATTTTTCCTTAAGGGAGTAAATTCGTTCGGTAATGGCACTTGAGCAGACTTCAGGAGTGAAGTTTTTACGAAACTCGGGGGTCCACTGTAAGTTTATTCAGGTATACACAAATCCAGTTATACATAGATTATCATACAGAGCAGCATATGTGTAGAAAACCTAGGATAACCCAAAAAAGTCAGACAGAGTGACTTATTTCCATTGCTACACTTTATCACTGGCTGGTGCTATAACCTTTATCGACTTGTGAAGCTTCTTTGGACCCATGGTGACTTATTTCACAGTGACAATCACTAAACCACCAAAAAAGACACCAAATGTATTGTGAATGTTTGAAAGAGCGCGCTGTGTAATGTTCTCTCAATGGTAAACAACGCTTCACTGGCGTCCTGCGCAGGCACAGGGCAGGCGCGGTGCAGGCGGACAGGTCTAATACGTTACGATACACGAGTCCATTTACGATACACGATATCGAAAAAAGCTTACGTTACACGATTTTTACGATATATGAGCCTTACGTTGCTCGGGGTCAACTGTACAGTACACTCATTACTTACCTTAAAATATTTGTAGTCTTAATGTAGGGTGAGAGGTAAGTAAGCAAGATAAAAACAAATAAACGAGAGAGAGAGAGAACGAGTAAGAGGACAGAGCCGCAGACTACTATGTAAACAAGCAGTGGTACAGTTGAATAAATAAAGACCAACACTTCCATTCTCATGTAACATCATTTTTAGAAGGAATGATGCTCATGACAAATTACAGTGGACCCCCGGTGTTCGTGATGCTCCAAACTCGAACAATTATGTAAGTGTATTTTTGTAAGTGCTTTTGTAAGTGTATTTTTGGGGGTCTAAAAGAACTACAGTGGACCCCCGCTATTCGAATGGCTCGGCAATAGAACATATCGTTATTAGAACAAAAAAATCGATATCGCCATGCAAACAAAATATCTCAATTCGAACAAGTGCGTCCATCACCTGTCCGCCCAGGCGCTTGGAGAGCCAGTCCCGCGTTGTTTACACTCGAGAGAACATTACCCTGCACGCTCATCCAGACATTTCACACTTAATTATAATTGTTTGGAGTTTGTTCATTAAGTGTGAGGCAGTGGTGGTAGAGGCAGTGGTGAGAGGCAATGGTGAGAGGCAGTGGAGAGAGGCAGTGGTGGTTGAGGCAGTGGTAGAGGCAGTGGTGGTTGAGGCAGTGGTGAGAGGCAGTGGTGGTAGAGGCAGTAGTGGTAGAGGCAGTGGAGAAAGGCAGTGGTGGTTGAGGCAGTGGTAGAGGCAGTGGTGAGAGGCAGTGGTGAGAGGCAGTGGTGGTAGAGGCAGTGGTGGTAGAGGCAGTGGTGGTAGAAGCAGTGGAGAGAGGCAGTGGTGAGAGGCAGTGGTGGTAGAGGCAGTGGTGGTAGAGGCAGTGGTGGTAGAGGCAGTGGTGAGAGGCAGTGGTAGTAGAGGCAGTGGTAGTAGAGGCAGTGGTAGTAGAGGCAGTGGTAGTAGAAACAGTGGTAGTAAAGGCAGTGGTGGTAGAGGCAGTGGTGAGTAAACAAGATTAAATGAAGGTTCGGAGTTTTGTAAACAAACCAGTTGTTGTTGCTGTGACCAGCCTGACACGTATGATTTCTGTTCATTCCTTGAAGCTGACTGGAAGTGATCTAATGCAGCTAGCATTACAAACTCCGTTTTCTCTTATACTAACACGTCTGAAGGAGGAAAGAATGGGAAGATGTTTTCACAGCTGTAGCGAGAATGCCCGCCACCACCATCCTTCCCAGCCACCACATTCGTAATGACATACATATTTGATTCATTCTAGAGTGTATATCAGGTTTTTATGTTATTTATATTGTTTATTATGTCATATTAGATGAATTGTAATAGATAAATAAGCTGTCGAGTTGATAATAGCTTCACAGTGAAGTACTATTTTGTCATGCCTCCTGACAGCAGGAACGGATTAATTGTATTTCCATTATTTCTTGTGGGAAAAATTAAATCGCCATTCGAACATTTCGCGTTGAAAACTAGCTCCTGCAACGGATTAAGTTCAAATAGCGGGGGGTCCACTGTAGTCTAATTTACATTATTCCTTATGGGAATAAATTTGTTTGGTAATGGCACTTGAACAGCATTCTGGAACGAAAAAATCACGAAAACCGTGGGTCCACTGTATTATTATTATTACAAATTATTATTGTTACTAGTTATTATTATTATTATTATTATTATTATTATCATCGTAAAAAAGAAGCTCTAAACCCACAAGGGTCATGAATAGCTATAGATAGAGTGAAGGCATACGAAAGGAATATTTTTCTAAAGTTATCCCCCAGTAACTGGTCTCTGACTAGAAAAAAACATAATTCTTCCGACACTCCTACAAACCGCGTGATAGCGTATTTATTATATAATTTTGAAAAAATATCATAGATTAATGGAAATGCCTATACTATTAACATAATATACGACATTTAATGCACCCAAGAGATTATTATATGGCATCAAGAGTTGAGAGACTTAGTGATTTTCGTGTACCTGCACGCCAGCACAGTGTGTAAGTATATTTAGGTACAGGTACATATAAGTATAATTATCAGAGTACATATAAAATATGCAATAACTTTAACCCTTTCGTGGTTTCGGCCGTACTAGTACGGCTTACGCGCCAGGGTTTTGGTCATACTAGTACGGCTAAATTCTAGCGCCCTCAAATCAAGCAGAAACAGGCTGGTAGGCCTAGATGTGAGAGAATGCGTCTGTACGGTCAGTGTGCGCAGTATAAAAAATCCTGCACCACACAGTGCATAATGAGGAAAAAAAAACTGACCGTGTTTTTGGTTTATAACAGCGACTTTGCAGTCTATTTTCGTATGGTATTTATGCTTGTATTCTCGTTTTCTTAGTCTCATTTGATAGAATGGATTATATATTACAGAAATAGAGATACTTTTGACTGGTTTCACGATGACAAGTACCTTGAAACTGAGCGCAAAGTAGCAAAAATGTTCGATTTTTGCCTATGTTCAAGAGTAAACAAATCATGCCATGTGTCCAATACACATCAACTGGGTAGTCTAATATTCTTGCAGAAGTGCGCTGATATTATTTATACCATTTTTACAATGATGCAGTTGTATACATAACAGTAAATCTTTTATTTTTTGTGATAATAAAAATTCAAAATGGAAAGCAAAAGTAATGTAAAAGGGACCTGGAGACGTGACTAATGAACAGATAAAATGTTATTTGAGTGCCAGGAATGTCTGTCTCATTTATTCTGGACCCTATTTTGAAATTGGCATCTTTTGAAATTTGTGTGAAATTGGCCAAATTGCGAATTTCTGACCACCTTATTGGGTAGTTGAAATCGGTAAATTGGCTGTTTCTTGTACTTAATTGATAGAACAAATGGAATTCTAGCGAAATAGCTATAATTTTAGTAGACTGAAACATTGGAATTTGCTGAAAATAGGGCTCAAAGTGGGCGAAATCGCCGATGCGTAAATGTCATCGATACCGCTAACTTCGCAAAAGCATAATTCCGTTAGTTTTCGATCAAATTTCATAATTTTGGTGTTGTTGTGATCGGAAAAAGATTCTCTATCGTTTCATAAGAAAAAAATATTTGTTTTTCCGAAAAATTTGGACCCTGTGAACAAGTTTTGGAGAGGGCCTGTGGACCCCCAAAGTGTTAAAACACTTGAAATTTTGGAAATATTTCAGACATAATAGATGTGCTCACGGAGAATGTAAACAAATCGGGTGGGGCACACTGTATTAGAAAGACCGCTTGCTGTACAGCAAGTTTTGGTCATAATTTGAAATCGCCGTATTAGTGGAACGCCGTAAGGTGAAACGCTGTAAAACAGGGCCCTACTGTATAGGAATGAGCAAGGTGATGAGGATAACAAGAAATTTAGATAATGAAAGGTTGGATATCATTTTGGAGGGAGGTAGTATGGAGGAAGTTAATGTATTCAGATATTTGGGAGTGGACTTGTCAGCAGATGGGTCTATGAAATACAAGGTGAATCATAGGGTTGATAAGGAAAAAAAAGGTGAATGGTGCACTGAGGAGTCTGTGGAGACAAAAAAACGTTATCTATGGAAGCAAAGAGGGGAATGTATGAGAGTATAGTTATACCAATTCTCTTATATCGGTGTGAAGCATGGGTGGTGAATGTTGCAACAACGAGAAGGCTGGAGGCAGTGATGTCATGTCTGAGGGCAGTGTGCGGTGTGAATATTATGCAGAGAATCCATAGTTTGGAAATTAGGAGGAGGTATGGGGTTACTAAAAGTATTATCCAGAGGGCTGAGGAGGGGTTGTTGATGTGGTCAGACATTTAGAGACTGGAATGAAATAGAATGATTTGGAGAGTACATAACTCTGTAGTGGAAGGAAGGCATGGGAGGTGTTGCCTAGTAAAGATTAGAGAGAGGGGGTAAAGAAGGTTTTGTGTGTGAGGGGCTTTGACTTCCAGCAAGCGTGCGTGAGCATTTTAGGAGCGAGTGGAGACAAATGGTTTTTATGACTTGATGTGCTGTTGGAGTGTAAGCAAAGTAACATTTATGAAGGGATTCGAGGAAACCGGTTAGCCAGACTTGATTCCTGGAGGTGGGAAGTATAGTGCCTGCGTTCTGAAGGAGGGGTGTTGATATGTTGCAGTTTTTTTAATTGTAGTGTTGGTGCACCTCTGGCAAGACAGTGATGGAGTGAATGATGAAAGTATTTTTTTTTTTTTCAAGTCGGCCTCAGTGGGAAATGGTCAATGTGTTAATAGAAAAAAATAGTTTCTAATGTGGTTTAGTCACTTAGAAAGGATGGAACAAAATAGGATCTGTAGGGAAGGGATGGCAGGTTAAGGGTTGTCCTAGAAAAGGTTGGAAGGAGTGGATAAAGGAGGTTTTGTATGCAAGGGGCTTGGACATAAAACAAGGGTGTGTGAGCATGTTAGATTGAAGTGAGTGGAGGCAAGTGACTTTTATGACTTGATGAGCTGTTGGAGGTAATATTTTTGAAGGAAAACTGCTTAGCTGCACTAAAGTCCTAGAGATTGGAAGTACAGTGGACCCCCGCCTAACGAGCACCCCGGAAATCATACAATTATGTAAGTATAATATTGTAAGTGCTTTTGTAAGTGTATTTTTGGGGGTCTGAAATGGACTAACCTAATTGACATTTTTTCTTAAGGGAGTAAATTCGTTCGGTAATGGCACTTGAGCAGGCTTCTGGAATGAATTTTGCTCGTTAGACGGGGGTCCACTGTATAATGCTTGCACTCTGAAGGAGGGGTGGGGATATTGCAGTTTGGATGGGCATCTGAACTGTAATATCGTCATGCTTCTGGCAAGACAGTGATGCAGTGAGTGATTGTGAAAGTTTCTCGTTTCCTGGGTCACTCTGCCTCGCTGGGAGACTGCCGGTGTGTTAAAAAAAGTATTACAGTAGACCGTCATTTAGCACGAGATTATGTTACATGTTACGGGTATTGCACGATTGAAGAATTGCGGCACATTATTATCTAACACGACGTAAAAATGATATTACACGGTTCACGGGAGTGGAAAATTATGCCAACACGAACTTATATCAGTCAGCAAGAGAAAAGTGCACCAGGCTTCAAGACAGCAAAGGATCGCTTCACCTTGCTCCTTTTCGGTAATGTATAAGGTGATTTCAAGTGTAAGCCCAATCCTCGTGCTTAGAGGAAAAGGGAATTTGTTTTTCCTTCCCGCAAACTGTAAGTTTATTCAGATACACTGGGCCAGGAGCTGAGTCTCGACCCCTGCAACCACAATTAGGCAAGTACAGTTACATTGATTATCATACATAGCAGCATATGTGTAGAGAACCTAGGATAACCCAAAAAAAGTCAGACAATGGAAATAAGTCACTCTGACTTTTTTGGGTTATCCTAGGTTCTCTACACATACGTATGCTGCTATGTATGATAATCTTCGTAACTGTATCTGTGTATACTTGAATAAACTTACAGTTTGCGGGAAGGAAAAACAAATAACCATTCCCACAAGCAGCCTTGTTGTTGTTCAGCGGACACCACCGGCCTTCCCCAGACACCCCGGACCCCACCATCCCAGCATTCATACGTATTTCATACGCGTAAAAAAAAAGCCCTCTGCTACAAGCCAGCTGTGTTTGTGAAGAATGAGAGAGAGTGAATTGTGTTTTGATCTTTAAGTTAATATATCTTGTATCTGCCAAGCAATCAAAGTGTTGCTCAAAGTGGCAAGAAAAGGTGTAAGCATTTAAGTCTTAGAATTAACGAAGAAAAAGAGGGGTGGGATTAAATTATGGGGAATTAAATGCAAAATGGGAGTTGGCACAGTTACTTTTTGCTGATGATATTGTGCTTATGGGAGATTCTAAAGAAAAGTTGCAAAGGTTAGTGGACGAGTTTGGGAGAGTGTGTAAAGGTAGAAAGTTGAAAGTGAACATAGATAAGAGTAAGGTGATAAGGGTATCAAACGATTTAAATAAAGAAAAATTGGATATCACATTGGAGAGAGGGATTTTGGAAGAAGTAAATGTTTTCAGATATTTGGGAGTTGACGTGTCAGCTGATGAGTTTATAAGGATGAGGTTAACCATAGAATTGATAAAGGGAAAAAAAGGTGAGTGGTGCGTTGAGGTATCTGTGGAGACAAAACGTTATCCATGGAGGCAAAGAAGGGAATGTACGAAAGTATAGTGGTACCAACACTCTTATATGGGTGTGAAGCATGGGTTGCAAATGCTGCAGCGATAAGGAGGCTGGAGGCAGTAGAGATGTCCAGTCCAAGGGCAATGTGGGGTGTAAATATTATGCAGAAAATTCGAATGTGGAAATTAGGAGGTGTGGAGTTACTAAAAGTATTTGTCAAGAGGGCTGAAGAGGGGTTGTTGAGGTGGTTTGGTCATTTAGAGAGAATGAATCAAAGTAGAATGACTTGGAGAGCGTATAAATGTGTAGGGGAAGGAAGGCGGGGTAGGGGTCGTCCTAGAAAAGGTTGGAGGGAGGGTGTAAAGGAGGTTTTGTCGGCGAGGGGCTTGGACTTCCAGCAAGCATGGGTGAGCGTGTTAGATAGGAGTGAATGGAGACGAATGGTTTTTGGGACATGACGATCTGTTGGAGTGTGAGCAGGGTAACATTTTGTGAAGGGATTCAGGGAAACCAGTTAATTGATTTAGTTGGACTTGAATCCTGGAAATGGGAAGTACAATGCCTGCACTTTAAAGGAGGGGTCTGGGATAGTGACAGCTGGGAGGGACTATTCTCAGCTGTCGTATCTGAGCGCCTCTGCAAAGACAGTGATTATGTATGAGTGTGGTGAAAGTGTTGAATGATGATGAAAGTATTTTCTTTTTGGATCACCCTGCCTCGGTGGGAGACGGCCGACTTGTTGAAAAAAAAAAACCCGTGGCTGTAATGAAGTGTTACTTTGTACACATAAAAAGAGGTAAACATAAGATTGTGTGACTGACTGACTTGACTGACTTACTGACTGACTGACTGACTGACTGACTTGACTGACTGACTGACTGACTTACTTGACTGACTGACTGACTTACTTGACTGACTTACTGACTGGCTTACTGACTGACTTGACTGACTGACTGAATGACTTACTGACTGAATGACTTATTGACTGAATGACTTACTGACTGAATGACTGAATGACTTGACTGACTGAATGACTTGACTGACTTACTGACTGAATGACTTGACTGACTGAATGACTTGACTGACTTACTGACTGAATGACTTGACTGACTGAATGACTGACTGACTTACTGACTGAATGACTTGACTGACTTACTGACTGAATGACTTGACTGACTTACTGACTGAATGACTTGACTGACTTACTGAATGACTTAAAGTTAGACACTCAGTACAACCATCGACTTCAGTTCCAGAACCTCTACTATCCACCTCAGCCCAGTAGGGCCACAGCATAACTCTCCACTCTCTTCACAATCGTCCACAAACACCAGCACCCACAATTTAAGGTAAATACTATTATTTCTGTTACATTTGTAGTCTTAAGCAGTAAAAACAACATAATACATCACGATAATGAACTACAATTACATATTCACTTTTATTTTTGTAAGATCTGTTGGTCTAAAAAAAACTTGTTTGGCTTTTTGGGGACTCCCAGGAACGTAACCCTATTTTTCCCATAAGTTCTTTTACTTATATAACACGAAATTATATAACACGATATTTTCAGGAACGTAACTATCGTGCTAAATGACGATCTACTGTATCAAGAAAAATGGGATATAATCAAGTTGATTATTTCTCATTAATCAAGTTTTTATTTAGGTTTTGTGTTGTATGTTGATGTTGAAGGCACCCAGGTGTTATGGGCATAAAAAGCACACCATGTTGATGTAATCTTGGATAACTCAACAGAAGTCAAGCAGTGTGACTTATTATCCAGTGTTATTGAACAATGTGGTCAAAATCCACTGTTAGTATCATCAAATTTTAATACATTTGGAACCAGTTAGGCATCATACTGCCAGTTCTACACCCTGTATATCATCTTGTGTATACATCATATTGAGGCACTTACATATGATGCACTACCTCTCCCACATGAACCAAGATGTGAGGAGGTTTTAGGTGATCCAAACAGTTATGCCAAGACCTAAAATAGCAGCAGGAGGCATATTTGAACACATGAAAATTAAGCATATATACAGCCTCTCCTCACTTAACGACGGAGTTCTGTTCCTAAGACCACGTCAGTAAACGAATTTGTCACTAATCGAGGAATCACCCCTTACTGATACTCCAAAAATGTCACCACCCAAAATTAAAACATTCAGTTTTATGTTTGCTGTGAAAATCCTTTCAATCTGTTCATTATTAACGATGATACAACATGAAATAGGTCAATAACTTACTTCCGAGATATTCCAGGAAACACGTGCATAGCTGATTACTTGGGAGGGGGGGGAATCAAGAAAATCACACTTTTTTCAGTCTTTGCATAGGATAAGAGTGATTTTCTGTAGTTACCCTTCAGGCGCATAACGCTGTCTGTAATGGTGGTGATCACTTTTTTTTTTTTTTTTTTTACTCCTGCCCTCCGCCGCCCACCCTTCAATACCTCTTCATATAATGTCAGTTTTTATTCATTTGCGCATCTTTATCATGCTTCTACATTATTTATGTTATACCTAATATTATTCTGTAATGAATGTGATAGGTAGATAACCTTTATTGATAGTAATAGTATAATTATACAGTATTTTATATTGGGATGAAGCGTCATGGGGAATCATGAGTTACTGAGACACTGTTCGCTGCTTCTTCTGCTGTAGCTCCGCCCACTTTGTAACAATGCCAAATAGTGAATTAAATACAGTGGACCCCCGAGTATCAGCCGTAATCCGTTCAGGAGCTAGGCCTCGACGGAAAGTGAACCATTATTCCCCTAAATAAAATATAATTAATCCTTCAGACACCAAAATATTCACAAAAATTTATTTAAGAATAATATAGTTTCCACAAAACACAATAACAACATAATGGTACATATATTTCATTCAGAATGCTGTTCATGCCATTACCAGATTTATCTCCAAAAATAATGTAAAATAGATTATTTTTAGACCTAAAATACACTAAAGCATTTAAAATAAACTACAAAAGGGTGTTGGACCATATAATCGAGTACACTATATTCAATTTATAAATTTACATTTAAAATAACATTTACTTACCTTTATTGAAGAGACTTGCTGGCATCTGGAAGATAGGGAGGAGGAGTGAGGGAGGGCTTAGTGTTTGGAAAGGGAATCCCCCTCCATAAGGACTTCAGGTATCAAAGCCCTATCTGGGGTTACTTCCCTTCTTGGATTTTAATTCCACTAAGACCAGCTTGAGAGTCACTGGACCCCTGTCTCACAAAATAACTGTCCACAGTCCTCTGTTTCTAGCGCCTCTTTAACATGTTCCTGAAGTGCAATTTGGCTCTGTCACTGAACTTGTTGCAGAGATGGCTTATTTCAGCTTGCTCAGGGTGGTATTTTTCAACAAATTCCTGCCATGGAAACACTATCACCCGCTATCTGTTTTTCGTTGATCTACACAACCAACAACTTCTCAACCTCATCCACTGTTTGTAATCTATTTTTCGTTAACATATCAACACCTTTTGCAACATTAGCTTCCTTGATTTCTTTTCTCTTTGCCAGGATAGAGGTGATAGTAAATTTGTTTTTGTTGTACATCCTGGCAAGCTTCCCAACACGTACGCCACTCATATTTTTCTACTATATCTCCTTCTTCAGTTTGATGGCATTCCTCACTTTCTTTACCACAGGGATGCCACTAGGAAGCTTCTTTGGACCCATGGTGACTTATTTCACAGTGACAATCAATAAACAAGCAATACACACAATAAAATTATTGTGAAATGTTTGAATGAGTGCGCTGGGTAATGTTCACTCAATGGTAAACAAAGCTAGACTGGCTCACTACGCCTGCACAGGGAGGCGCGCAAGCGTGGGCAGGCGGACAGGTCTGGTACGCAGGCCGATACTCGGAGAAACGGCCGATAGTCGGAGAAAAATTGGGCCTAAAAAAGCGACCAAAACTCGAGTCGGCCGATACTCAGGCCGGCCGATACTCGCGGGTCCACTGTAAGTATATTAGAAAGAAAAAATAAAAAGGAAACTAACCCCTTTACTGTGCACTTTTTTGTACTTCTTCCATTTTCCTCTTTCCTCTTCCAAGTGCTGCTGCACTTATAACTATTGTGCACCCCATGGTACAAGATAGAGTTAGAAGTGCAGCAGCTCTTGGAAGAGGAAAATGGAAGTACAAAGGAGTGCACAGTAAAGGGGTTAGCTGGTGTGTTCGTCTGTGTGTTTACATTCTGTGTGTCTCTCATGGCAGCTTAATTAAGAAATGATTAAACTTGGTAAACAAGGTACAGTGGACCCCCGCCTAACAAACAAAATTAATTCCAGAAGCCTGCTCAAGTGCCATTACCGAACAATTTACTTCCTTAAGAAATAATGTCAGGTAGGTTAGTCTATTTCAGACCCCCAAAAATACACTTCCACAAGCACTTACAATATTATACAGTGGTACCTCGGTTAGCAATATTAATCCGTCAGAGAGGGCGTATCTGTAACCGAATTAATCGTTATCCGAATCAATTTTCCCCATAAGAAATAATGGAAATAAAATTAATCCGTTCCAGACTTCCAAAAGTAGTAAAATAAAATATTTTTTAGAACTTTTTGACATTAAATAATACACAGTTTTATGAACAATAAAGAAATATTACTGTAATATAGTACAATAACATGTAACTTACATTTATTGAAGAGTTGTTGATGTGTGGAAGACGGGAGGAGGGGAAAGGATGGAGTACGTAGTATGCTAGTGTTTGGAAAGGGAATCCCCTTCCATTAACACTGCAGGTACCAAGTTCTTTTCTGGGGTTACTGGCCTTTTTCTTTTAATGCCACTAGGACCAGGTTGAGAGTCACTGGACCCCTCTCGAACAAAAAATCTGTCCAGGGAGCTCTGTGTCTGGCGATTCTTTAAAACATCCCTGAAATGGGACACCACAGTGTCATTGTACAGGTTGCCAGCACGGCCTGCAACAGCATGGTTAGGGTGATATTCATCCATAAAGCCTTGCACCCTGCTCCACATTCCACAAATCTCCTTAATCACTGAAGAAGGCACCTTCTCCCATCTCTGTTCCACCTCCTCCTCCTCTGAACCATTGTCCTGACCTGTGGTCTCTTGTTGCTGTTGCTATTGAAGCTCTTGCAGATCTTCAGTGGTTAGCTCTACATTGTGCTCCTCCACCAACTGTTCCACATCCTCACCACTCACCTCCAACCCCATGGACTTGCCCAGTTCCACAATTTCTTCCACAACAGGCTCAGGCTGAGGCTCAGGGTTCTGAGGCTCAGCCCCAACCCCAAAACCTTCAAAATCCCTTTCTAGGACACAGTCTGGCCACAGTATTCTCCAGGCAGAGTTCAAAGTCCTGGTAGTCACTCCCTTCCAAGCCTTACCTATAAGGTTTACACAATGCAGGATATGGAAATGATTTTTCCAAAAGTCTCTTAGGGTTATATTCATGTCTGTGATCACATCAAAGCACTTTTGAAACATTGCTTTGGTGTAGAGTTTTTTAAAGTTGGAAATGACCTGCTGGTCCATGGGCTGGAGGAGAGGAGTGGTATTAGGGGCAAGAACTTCACTTTGATGAACTTAAAGTCCTCCACAATTTTCTCTACCAAGGTTGGAGGATGACAAGGAGCATTGTCCATTAACAGGAGGCACTTAAGCAAATTATTTTCCTGGAGATATTTATTCACACTGTGGCCAAACACGCCATTGAACCAATCTAAGAAAATGTCCTTTGTGACCCATGTCTTTTTGTTAGACTTCCACATCACACACAAATTAGACTTGGTGATATCGCATCTGCCAAACACTCGGGGATTTTCAGAATGATACACTAGTAAAGGCTTCACTTTGCAATCACCACTGGCATTAGCACACATCATGAGAGTTAGCCTGTCTTTCATAGGCTTATGTCCTGGGAGTGCCTTTTCCTCCTGTGTAATGTAAGTCCTGTTTGGCATTTTCTTCCAAAACAGGCCTGTTTTGTCACAATTGAACACTTGTTGGAGTTGGAATTGTTCAGCCTCTATGTACCTCTGGAATTCCTGCACATATTTTTCAGCCGCACTTTTGTCACAACTGGCTGCGTCACTATGCCTCACAACACTATGTATGCCACTTTGATTCTTAAATCTTTGAAACCAGCCTCTGCTGGCTTTAAATTTGCTCACTTCAGCACTCATTGTAGGCATTTTCTTGATGAGATCATCATGCAACTGCCTTGCTTTTTCACATATTATTGCCTGCGAAACACTATCTCCTGCTACTGTTTCTCGTTGATCCACACCAACAACAAATTTTCCACATCTTCCAGCACTTGCGATCTCTGTTTTGTGATCACATATGCCCCTTTCGCAACAACAGCTTCCTTAATTTTACGTGTATTTCCCTTGGCCACAATGGTAGCGATGGTAGAATAGGCTTTACCATACAGCCTGGCCAGCTCAGCTGATACGCACTCCACTTTCATATTTTTTTATTATCTCCTTCTTCAGTTCTACTGTATTTCTGAACCTCTTTACCACAGGGCTGGCACTAGGAGCTTTCTTTGGACCCATGGTAGCTTATTTAGCAGTTGCAAGCACTAAAAACAGTGGAATAATGACAATACATGAATGCGTGGGTGGAGTGGGTGGTGGTCGCTCTCGCTTGTAAACAATAGCACACTGACGCTCGCTGGAGTGCCCGCACAGCTGGGCCACGCGGATGCGTTCGGGACGAATATCATAAACCGAACGGATCATCATAAACTGAGTCAATATTTTGTAGTCCACTGTATGTCGATGTTAATAATAATAATAAAAATAATTAATAATAATAATCGCTCTAGAGTGCTTTAAATGTCAGCTACCAAACCTATACGAAATATGTATGACATTTAACCCTTAAACTGTCCACACGTAGATATACGTTCACTCGCGAAAGTGACCGAATATTTTGAAAAATAAAAATCTTTTTTTTTTCTAAAAATGAAGAGCACATTTTTATAAATAGGATTGGCTAAAAAAAAAACATTTTAGGGCCAGTACTTACCGAGATATAAGCCCGTGAAGTTGGTGCTAAATGATGTGGTGTCGGCAAAATGGAGCACTGCCGCTTGCAGAAACAAGAAACATTTATCGTGTTTTTCCATTTTTTTCCATTTTCTGTTGTTTTCATCCTATGATAATAATGTTTTGATGCAGATCTATTCATTTCATTGCCAATTCTTGTTTAGACAAAAATATTTGTTACTGAATTAGTAATCATACTGTCACAAACACACATGTTCACACTGATAAATAAATTTGTACACCTGGTTCAATCACTTACTATTGTTTACATATATATACAAGGTATTTACAGGTCCTATTTATGCTTCTAGAAGTCCACCACTGTATGATACTCGAAGAAGCATGGATTCATACAGAGTGCCACTCCACATTGCTGACACATGAATCGTGTGTCTTTTCGCACTTGGGGTCGCTGTGTACTGTAAGCACACACAACACACTTTTTCCAGTCTCACAGTCACACATAACAAACAGTTTTATACCAAAGCGATTACGTTTGCTTGGTATATATTGTTTGAATGACAGTCGTCCCTTGAACAGAATCAAGGACTCATCAACAACAATGTTCTTGAATGGATAAAAGTAGGCACTGAATTTTGCTTGAGATACATAAACAATTCCCGGATTTTGTAGAGGAGGTCATTTCGGTTTGGTGTATTCCTATCTGAGAAGTGCAACATTCTCAGCAACAGAAGGAATCTGTTGCAGGGAAGGAGGTCACGGAAGACTGGAGTGCTAATGAAGTGGTCTGTGGACCAGTAGTTTGCTATATTGTTCTTATATGTGTGTGGCATAAGCATGACAGTGCCAAGGAATAAATACATTTCAGCCACAGTTGTATCTTTCCACCTGCGCAGCCGTGACGATTCTGAAAAATCTGCATGGTCCATTGTATACTGGTGTACAGGTTGGTCTGAGTAACAATCAGGTTCATTATTGGCTCATCAAAGTATAGTTGAAAATAGTCTAACTCTGTAGACTCATTTGTGATGGGACAGTGTGGCATGATGCCACTTCCACTGCCATCAAAATTGAAAGGATGTGGCACGAATGGTGTATGTTCAGTCCACTTCCATTCACGATCAGATGGTGCAGGGTGGACCTGTGGCATGGGGCGTGGGGAGCAGGAGGGACGGGAGTGGGGCCAGCACATGATTGAGAGGGTGCCTCGTGGTCTTTTGTCTGTCCACACACCGCGCCACGGGTCCAGGCACCATGCC
>WNWK01043802.1:0-15352 GCA_009830355.1 Cherax destructor | reverse complement strand
CCTTTCATCCTTCCTTGTGCTCTGTGGTCTGCCTTCCATCCTCCCTCGTGCTCTGTGGTCGTACCTTCCATCCTCCCTCGTGCTCTGTGGTCGTACCTTTCATCCTTCCTTGTGCTCTGTGGTCGTGCCTTCCATCCTCCCTCGTGCTCTGTGGTCGTACCTTCCATCCTCCCTCGTGCTCTGTGGTCGTACCTTTCATCCTTGTGCTCTGTGGTCGTGCCTTCCATCCTCCTCGTGCCTGTGGTCGTGCCTTCCATCCTCCCTCGTGCTCTGTGGTCGTACCTTCCATCCTCCCTCGTGCTCTGTGGTCGTACCTTCCATCCTCCCTCGTGCTCTGGTCGTACCTTCCATCCTCTCTCGTGCTCTGTGGTAGTACCTTCCATCCTTCCTTGTGCTCTGTGGTCGTGCCTTCCATCCTCCCTCGTGCTCTGTGGTCGTGCCTTCCATCCTCCCTCGTGCTCTGTGGTCGTGTCTTCCATCCTCGTGCTCTGTGGTCGTACCTTCCATCTTCCCTCGTGCTCTGTGGTCGTGCCTTCCATCCTCCCGTGCTCTGTGGTCGTGCCTTCCATCCTCCCTCGTGCTCTGTGGTCGTACCTTCCATCTTCCCTCGTGCTCTGTGGTCGTGCCTTCCATCGTCCCTCGTGCTCTGTGGTCGTACCTTTCATCCTCCCTCGTGCTCTGTGGTCGTACCTTCCATCCTCCCTCGTGCTCTGTGGTCGTACCTTCCATCTTCCCTCGTGCTCTGTGGTCGTGCCTTCCATCGTCCCTCGTGCTCTGTGGTCGTACCTTCCATCCTCCCTCGTGCTCTGTGGTCGTGCCTTCCATCCTCCCTCGTGCTCTGTGGTCGTGTCTTCCATCCTCGTGCTCTGTGGTCAGTACCTTCCATCTTCCCTCGTGCTCTGTGGTCGTGCCTTCATCCTCCCTTGTGCTCTGTGGTCGTGCCTTCCATCCTCCCTCGTGCTCTGTGGTCGTACCTTCCATCTTCCCTCGTGCTCTGTGGTCGTGCCTTCCATCCTCCCTCGTGCTCTGTGGTCGTACCTTTCATCCTCCCTCGTGCTCTGTGAAACTGAAGCCGTACTAAACAGGTATATTCCAATATGTGGGAAAGGAATTCTATCTATTTTAAACATAAAACGGGCAGATGTGCATTTATTACACTCTTCAATTACACTCTCCCCGTCGTCAAATTATGATTTGAAAGTTTGAAGCCTAACAGAGGAGGCTTTCCAAGCATTATCGGATCCATTTCGGAAACTTGGAATGGGCTGCTTAACTTTTGATCATGGGGACCCCAGCACGAGCCTGCTCCATTACAGTGAACCAGTGTTGAAAAGTTGAAACCGATATTATGAGTTATTCTCAAGTTTTACATGGAAATTTGGAGGGTGAGTGGCACTAGCCAAGATTGTCTTGTTATTATGGTCGCATGTTCACTCACATCATGAGTGGTGCTCCTTAATAGTGTTAGTATTGTTTTGTGTTCACTCACAGGATGAGTGGTGCCGCTCAGTATACTCATCCTTCAGGGCAGAATCTAAATCTATTTCTAAAAATATAAGCATTATCAACGGACCTCAAACCGTTTTCCGAGCAACTTTGACACTATCCTATAAATGATTCACGGCTTCCATGGTCAGCCGGGTAGTGGTGACTGGGTCAGCCTACACGCTGCAAGCAACAATCTGGTTAGTCAGGGCGTCAAGCCAGGAGATGGTGAGACTTTAGGGCGCGGGTGGTGCATGCAGAAGCCCCAGACTGCAACCTTCAGGTGCCCCACTGTTAGTGATGTGGAGAACTTTCCTTCCTTCAGGTGCATTACTGTTGTTCAGGTGTGGACGGGAACGGGTTCAACAGACACGGGTTGGACAAGAGGGGGGGTTGGAACAGACATCAGTGGTGTGGACAAGAGAGGGGGGTTGGAACAAAACATCGTGGCGTGGACAAGAGAGGGGGGTTGGAACAAAACATCAGTGGTGGGGACAAGAGGGGGGTTGGAACAGACACCCAGTGGTGTGGACAAGAGAGAGGGGTTGGAACAGACATCAGTGGCGTGGACAAGAGGGGGGTTGGAACAGACATCAGTGGTGTGGACAGGAGGGGGGGTTGGAAAAAATCAGTGCTGTGGACAGGAGAGGGGGGGGTTGGAACAGACATCAGTGGTGGGACAAGAGAGGGGGGTTGGGAACAGACATCAGTGTGGAGGACATTGGGAAGTAAAAAAGGGCTGCAACTTCCTTTTTTTTCACTGTTCTTTAACAAGTTGTTCTTTCCACTGCTATTAAGACTGCGTCTTCCCCAGTCATCGTATATTTCAGTAGTTTAGTTTATGGAGATTTTAAGGGGCCCACTAAGCATATTTGTGTATAAAGTGCTTTGCTGCACAATTATGGCTGTCAGAGCTATTCTTTCTGTTGTGTGGTGGTGCCAGGAAGTGTGTAGTAGTGTAAGGAAGACGTTGGTGGTCCCAAAGAAGGAAATGGGGGTGCCGGGAAAGGGAAATGGTGGTCCCAGGAAGTATGTGGGGGTCCCATAATGCATGTGGTGGTGCCAGGAAGTGTGTGTTTCCCGATCCCAAAGGGTGTATGGTAGTGCCAAAAAGCGTGTGGTGGTGCCAGGAAGTGTGTGGTGGTGTGCCAATAATGTATGGTAGGGAAAGGGGAAATGTAGGAATTAGCTGGTACCTATATTAAACTATATCATAAATCTTGATATTGCTGTTAATGGGTATTTGTAAAAAACTCTTCTAATGCACTGTTTTCACTGCCCAGCACCCCTTTGATTCTCTTGCTCTTGTACGTTCTTTTTTATTTTATCTAATGTGTTATCTCTTAGCTGTTATGATTAGCTTAAAAAAAATATGACACATTTGTTAGTAAACATTTCACAGTATTATTTTTAAACCAATATTTGGTTCCCTTTAAAAAGGTACCTGCAACTGCTTACGCAAGTTCTATTAAATTCCGGCTTGAGGTTGGGTTCTTTTTTGACTGCCTGATCAAGCAGGTGGTCCCGTGATGGCTGTTTTTTCACCCGGGGATGGTGGCGCTTAACACTGTTAAATTCTTGAATCTATTTATTCAAATTTGCCCTTTATTAATTTTGTTGAAATTTAAAATTTTTTCCGTGTATTTAGATATTTATTTTTATGTGGATCAATTTCGACAACTGTTGTACTTCATCTTATTTGTAATATACATTGTGATTGTTTAACATCTTAGTGCATATATATACTTAAAGGCTATACTAAGATTTCCCCATGTTGCAGTCATATTTATGTGAAGTCCTGGTGATAATTTTTTCACCCCAAAAAATTTTTTTCTATCAGATGTTCCCTTTAAAAATTTTATTACTATACTTATAGATATATCTTTCCGAATAGGGAAAACTGGTCATTTAGCAAAAACTCATTTAAAAATTAAGTCCTTTCTAAAAATTTTTTCTTATGCGTTTTAAAAATACATTTTTTTTTTCCCTTTACATTAATGTAATAAATAATAATTTTTTACCAAAAGGGTTTGGGAAAAATTACCTAACCTTATTATAACCCAAACACAGTTTAACCGCCTAATCCAACTAAATATATTTTAGATAAGTTTACAATAATTTAATAATAAACACAATGAAATATATTTTTTTTTTAAATTAGTTCAGAATGATTTTTTTCCCCCAAATTTTTGCATACACAAATTTTCTCAAACCTTATTCGGGAAAGAAGAGCGTTGCTATTTAAGCCAAAATCCAAAATTTTTCCTATTCGGTACGATATTATATATATATATATATATATATATCGTCCGATTGGAAACTAGCAAAAAAACTCATTTAAAATTTTAAATCCTTTCTAAAAAAATTTTTTTACGAAAAATATATTTTTTTTAAATTTTTGTTAATGTAAAAAAAAATTTAAATTTTTTACCAAGAGAAACTTTGAAAACCTACCTAACCTTTTACAACAAAGGGAAATTTAAATTTAGCCCAAACCCAATTAAATTTTTTAGATACGTTAACATTAATTTTAAAAATAAAAAAACACAATGAAATATATTTTTTTTTTAGGGTTTAGATTGATTTTTGGGGGAAGAGCAAAAATTTTGCTTGTTTAAGGGGAAAAGCGTTGCTATTTAAGCCAAAAAAAAGTTTTTTTTTAATCGGCACGACAAAAATATATATATTATATTATATTATATATATGTCGTGCCATTCGTAAAACTTGGAAACCAAATAGCAAGCCTTATCTTGCCATATAAGACAAGCCCAAAAAATTTTTGTATAAATATGGCAAAAGAAGGGCTTTTTAAAAAAATGCAAGTTTTACCCAATTTGGCACGACATATATATATATATATTATATTTATATATGTCGTGCCAAAATAAAATTCGTTTTTGGGAAATAGCAAGCCTATCTTTCCATATAAAACAAGCGAAAATTTGTGTATGCAATAATTTCGCAAAAAACATTCTGAAACTAACGAAAAAAAAAAAATTTCATTGTGTTTTTATTAAAATTTTTGTAAACGTATCTAAAATATATTTAGTTGGATTAGGCTAAATTAAATTGCCTAGAAAAAGGTTAGGGAAGTTTTCTAAAGGGTTTTTTTGGGTTCCCAAAAATTTAAAAAAATTTACATCAACATAAATGAAAAAAAATGTCTTTAAATATGAATTTTTTTTTTTTAAAAAACTTAATTTTTGATGAGTTCTTGCTAATTGACCAGTTTTTTCTTATTAGGCACGACATATATATATATATATATATATATATATATATATATATATATATATATATATATATATATATATATATAATATATGTGCCAGATAAACCGGCTGTGATGGATATGGGGGAGCGGGCCTCCAGCAAACAGCCTGGTTGACCGGGCAAGCACCAGACGACCCTGGCCCATCCGGGCTAGAATACATACTGAAACTCTTCAAAGGTATATCAAAGGATATATTAACACATCGGCCTTTTCCCCACCAAGGCAGGGTGGCCTGAAAAAGAAAAACTTTCATCATCATTCACCCATCACTGTCTTGCCAGGGGGGTGCTTTACACTACAGTTATAAAAGCAACATTAACCCCCCTCCTTCAGAGTGCAGACACTGTACTTCCCATCTCCAGGACTCAAGCCCGGGCCTGCCGGTTTCCTGAATCTCTTCATAAATGTTACTTTGCTACCTCCAACAGCACGTCAAGATTAAAACCATTTGTCTCCATTCACTCCTATCAAATACGCCCCAAAACTTGGGAAGCCCAAGCCCTCCACAAAACCTCCTTTCCCCCCCCAACCTTTCCTAGGCGACCCCTACCCCCCCTTCCTCCACTACAGATTTATGCACCCCCAAAGTCATTCTGTCTCGTTGCATTTCTACATGTCCAAACCACCTCAAAAACCCCCTCCTCAGCTCTCTGGAAAATTTTTTGGTTCCCCGCACCTCCTCCTAATTTCCAAACCCGAATTCCCCATTATATTCACAAAATTGATCAGAATGAC
Organism: Cherax destructor; assembly: GCA_009830355.1. Taxonomy (NCBI): domain Eukaryota; kingdom Metazoa; phylum Arthropoda; class Malacostraca; order Decapoda; family Parastacidae; genus Cherax; species Cherax destructor. The sequence continues at coordinate 9,857 of WNWK01043802.1, read as the reverse complement.
TTCCATGCCTCCATTTCCTTGTTTAAATTCATACCCATTTAACCCAAAAATAATTTTAATTTTATTATATAATATATATATATATATATATATATAATATATATATATATATATATATATAATTTTGTTAGGAATTTAAGAGCAGGGGAAATATTCACAAACAATGATTTGAATGGCCCCCACCTTTTTCAAAAGGGAAAGAGGTTTGATAAAAAAACCCAAAACCTTGGCATCCCGCTTTTCAGACGTTTTCCAATCTCTAGTTGTGTCGATGCATGCAGGGATGAGATGAAAAAACTGTAAGCCTTCCTGCCTGAAAGCTGGCTGCCTTGGGAAAAACGTCTGCGAAAGCTGGATGCCAAGGTATTGGTCCCGGGGGTACGGTCGGTAAAGCACGCGTTCCTGTCACAAGCGTAGGGTCAGTCTCCGTCGGCCAAAATCAGTGTTTTTTATATATATATATATATATATATATATATATATATATATATATATATATATATATATATATAATCGTTTTATCATATACTCGTTTAATAATAGGACGCTTTTTTTTCCCTTAAAATACATCCAAAATTTTCGAATAATTGTTTTAATTTTGATTTTCTGCTTTGCTTAAAATGTTTGAATAATCAGAAAAATAATTGTATTATTTTTTATTCCATCTGGGGGAAAAAAAGAAAGGGGGGAAGGATGGAGGGGGGGAGGGATTGCTGGGTAGGGCGAGGGGGGGGCTGAGGGAGGGGGAGGCGGGGGGAGGGAGGAAGTGTATAATAAACCCCATGAATAGCAGGGGGGTCATAGGCAAAATAAGAAAATATTGTGTCAACATCCGTGGTCCCAAAACTCCCCCCTACTAGCAGATATCAGAGAGCCCAGATCCCTACCCTTCCATGTGAGGGCAACCAGGGCCTCCTGGCTGCCAGCAAAAACATTGGTTGAACAGGCAATGAACAAAAAAACCTTCTCCCATGGGGTACGAGTAGAAACCTGGAAACTAGTCACAGGTATATCTAGGGTATCATCATAGTTTCTTCTTCAACGGGTGGTTCATATGTTTCCTTCCCTCACTCTAGTTGCTCCTTCAGCTGTTTGAACCCCCGTCTCTTTTATAATATTAACGCCAACCCACTGTCTTGTGTGTTCTACAACTCGGGAAAGGGGAAGAAAACAAAATTCAGATGTAATATACACAGATTTGCAAAGGCTTTTTACAGATGTGATCATAGGGTGATTGCACATGAAATGAGCGCCATAGGCATTACGGGGAAGGTAGGCAGATGGTTTTTCCCTAACAAAATAACAGTAGTAGTAAAAACAGAAAAATCCAGCATCATTTCCCCAAAGGCACTGTCCTGGCCCCCTCTGCTATTTCTCTTCCTCATAGCAAGCGTAAAATAAACACCCCCACAGTTTGCATCGTCATTTGCAGAAGAACAAATAAATATGAAGGTCCCCGTTAGAAGACAATAAAAAATTACAGGAAGATATAAGCATTTTTTTTTAGTGGGCAGGGAAAACAATATGACGTTAGTGGTGATAAGTTCCAACTGCTTGGGGTGGAAAGAATGAAGAACTGAAGGAACGCTTATACAAAACATAAGGGATCGTCAAATAGAACAAAAGGAAACCCGAAAAAAAAAATTTGGGGAAAAATTATGTCAGCTGCCCTTTTCTTTCAAAGAACACATAAAGACAAAGGTCACGACAGCCAGGAGGATGACGGGGGGGTAAAGAACTTTCAAAAAAAGGTAAATATAGTGGGGACACTTTTCAAATCGCTAGTGCTCCCTCATTTGGAATATTGCTCAGTGATGACAGCGCCATTCAGGGCGGAGAAATATCAATTGAATAAATACAGAGATCGTTTAGAGCCAGTAAAGCATTTAAATTACTGGGAACGCCCTTAAAGTCTTAAATATGTACTCAGTGGAGCTGAGAGGGAGAGATGCATGATAAATATACCTGGGAAAAACTGAGGGCCTGGTCCCAAACTGCACAGTCATAACATACTGGGGGGAGATATGGGAGGAAAAAATAAACTCAGTGATAAGAGGGGTGCGGTGGGCCCAAAAAAGGAACACTGTATCAACATCCGTGGTCCCCGCAACATCTTACTGGAAGATATCAGAAACACCGCTGGGAAAAAGTGTAAAATCTTCAAAGAAAACGGGCAAGATTTTCACCAGGGCCAGATCAATCAGGCTGTGATGGGATATGTGGGGCAGCGGGCCTCTAGCAGCAACAGCTTGGTGACCAGGCTAGCACCAGACATGCCTGGCCCCGGGGTATAAGACTCTCGAAACTCATAAAAGGTATCCCCCATCTTCTCGTCCAATGTCTGTACTTACCTATTTTTACCCTCTATTTGTAGTTGCAGGGGTGTGTGTGTGTGTGTGTTGGCTCCGCAGTGTCGCTTTTTCCGATGTCACTGCACTCGGGAAAATGAGCTTTCAAGGCATGCGGGGGTCCCACCATCCCCTTTAAAGGGGGATTTATTCTGAGTATGGAATCAGTCTTACAGAAAGGGGACAGTTTGAAGACTAAGGACCAATCTTAGTGATGGTGGAGCAGCCACGATACCCGGTTCTTATCGGTCGGGTCATGTTACAAAATGCGATATCTATAAAGTACAGACATCTAAAGAGAATATTAGATACTTGATCCCCTTAGCATCTAGCTTGTTGCTGGTTTTGTAACGTTTTTTAAAAAGTATTCGGGCCCAGTTACCCTTTAAAATTAAGATAAATTTGAATAATGCTTAGAATTGCAACTTAAGGATAAAAGAAAAAAAAATTAAAAAGTTTGTTAATAAAGTGTTAGGTAGTATAGTGCTGAAAGCACATTTCATAAAGTGACTTGCCCGTCGGGTCGTTGTTACAAATAGAAATAATACAAACCAAAGTACAAAGGGAACAAAGAGCCATACAGGATATTGCAAAAAACCCCAAAATATTTCTACTCCTATAAAATCCAAGTAAGAACCCCTGTAAATTGGACCATTATTGAGAGGAGATTCGTATACGGACGATGAACGGGAAAATGAGTGAAATTCTAAAAGAACAGTATGAGTCAGTGTTCAGCAACCCACTAAATGACAGCAAGGTAGAAAATGCAGAAATTTTTTTCACTCCAGCAGAAGGCTGCGAGACCACCTAACCGACATTAGAAAAACCATAGATTTCAAAAAAGAAATGGCCCGGGCCCACTACTCAGCCCCGGGACCAGATTCATGGAATGTTTATTTATAAAGCATCAAATAAAAAGAAGAGCCCTTAGTATTCTGTGGAAAAAGAGCTTAGATCTAGGTGAAATTCCAGGGGCCTTAAAATCAGAAAAGCTCCTTTGCAAAAGGGAGGTAGTAGAGCATAGCAAAAAATTACAGCCCAAAGGGGCCCTCACTTCTCACATCAAAAAATCTTTGAAAGAGTGATGACGGCAGATTAAAAAGTTCATGGACCAGCACAACCAACATAACCCGAACCAGCATGGCTTTAGAGCGGGCGATCGCCGTCACACGCGAACCATTATGACAGAATTGGGGAGGCATTGGAGGACGACCAAAACGCAGATGTGATTTAAAATATTTTGCAAAGGCGTTTGAAAAATCGTAGGAGGATAGCGCAAAAAAATGAGGGCCATAGGCATTACGGGAAGGTAGGCAGATGGTTTTTTGAGTTCCTAACAAAAAGAACAAAAAAAGTAGTAGTGAAAGAAATAGACGGAGGTCAAAGCCATGCCCCGGCACTGTCCTGGCCCCTCTGCTGTTTCTCATCCTCTAGCATAGATAAAAACACCCAGCACACTTTTTTATCATCATTTGCAGATGACACTAAAATAACATGAAAGTCACTACGGTAGAGGACACTGAAAAATTTCAGGAGGACAAAACAAGGTCTTCCAAATGGGCCAAGTTTAATGGTGATAAGTTTCAGCTGCTTAGGTATGGAAAAAAAGAAGAACTCAAAAAGGGAAAACTATAAAAAACGCAAGAGGGGCCCCCCAAAAACGAAAGGAACACGTAAAGGACTTGGGAATAATTAGTCTGCTGATCTGTCGTTTAAAGACCATAACAAGACAAAGATCACAAAGGGAAGATGACGGGGGGGGTTTTAAATTTTAAAACAAGGGGAAATAATGCCGATGGTGACACTATTCAAATCGCTATGCTCCCCCACTTAGAATACTGCTAGTGCTGACGGCCCCCTTCAGGGCAGGAGAAATAGCAGATGGAACAAATCCAGAGATCGTTTACGGCTCACTTTAGCCATTGAAACATCTAAAATTTTTGGGAACGCCTTCAATTTGAACATGTACTCTTGGGGCGGAGGAGAGAGATCATGATAATATATACATGGGAAAATACTTGAGGGGCCCGGTCCCAAATCTGCACACTGCCATAACAACATACTGGAGTGAGAGATATGGGGGAAAATGTAAAATAAACCCAGTGAGGAGCAGGGGGGCGGTGGGGACAATACGGGAGCACTGATTTAAAATCCGGGGGCCCAGACTATTCAACATCTTACCAGAAGATATCCGAAACACGGCTGGAGCCAGTGTAAACCTTCAAAGGGAAAATGGACAAATATCTTCACCGTGCCGATCAACCAGGCTGTGATGGATATTGGGGCGGGCCTCCAGCACAACAGCCGGTTTACCAGGCAGCACCAGACGAGCCTGGCCCATGGCCGGGGCCAGAGAGTAGATACTCGAAACTCTTCGGAAAGGTATTCAAAGGTACATAGAAGCGGGGGTGAGAATGTGTGTATGTGCTCAAAGTTTTCGTTATGACTCGACTTGACATAAACAGTGACTGACTAAACGTCCTTAAAAATCAATCTTTTTGACCAACATGGTAACAAAACAGCTTGCTTGAACAATATGACGAACCGCCGAAAAGTAATAATGTACAAAGCAGCAGCACGGGTAGGAACAAGGAGAAAATAACGACCCTAACTGGGGGCCATCAACAGTTCCCCCATGAAAGTCATAAAAACCTCAGCAAAAAATCAAAAATCACCAAGTTGAAAATTTCGGGAAAAGAGTTACAAGATGACGTTTCGACTCGCCAGCGTAACATACTTACGAAAACAGTTAAAAAACGAACAAACAGAGACGAGAGGGCTGCTTCCAGCACCAGCGCAGATGGGGAACACGGTGCTTGTCGGATGACCAGCTTGAGAGCGAGCGATTTCTCGACTACAAGCCTCCCTCAGGTGATATCAGACTCGCCCATGGTACTGCACAGACGCCAACAGGTAAAACAAGCGGGCTGATAGTTAGCTAAGCAGTTTACCAATGTGGACAGCCAACCACAACTCTCGAACAGTGAAGTTTAAACGTTATATCCTACCTAATGACATAGCTAAGTCAAATAATAGTATAAAGCAAGATATTTTCATTTTAGCTATTAATGAAAATATAAGCAATATAAAATTGTATGAAAGATAATATACATCAAATATACATTATGTCCCTTTAATGCGGGGGGGGGGCGCCCCAGTATCGTAACCCCTGTAACACACCTCCAGCATCGTAACCCCAGTATCGTAACCCCTGTAACACACCCCCAGTATCGTAATCCCTGTAACACACCTCCAGTATCGTAACCTTTGTAACATCCCCAGTATCGTAACCCATGTAACACCCCCCAGTATCATAACCCCTGTAACACACCCCAGTATCATAACCCCTGTAACACACCCCAGTATCGTAACCCTGTAACACTCCCCAGTATCGTAACCCTGTAACACACCTCCATTATCGTAACCCCTGTAAGACCTCCAGTATTGTAACCCCTGTAAGACCTCCAGTATTGTAACCCCTGTAACACACTTCCAGTATTGTAACCCCTGTAACACTCCTCCAGTATTGTAACCCCTGTAACACACTTCCAGTAAAGTTTGTCTTCAGCATCGCCATGACGTGTGTAACAGAAGGTTCCTGGGTGTGGTTAGTGAGGGTGTGGCTGGCGGATATAATCTTGAGGTGGCACTGAGGTTTGGGAAGAGGTGGCGTAATGTTAACCACTTCACACATAGTGTGTGTGTGGGATGTGTTTTCGTGGGTGTCGGGTATGTGTGTTTGGGTGGGTGTCGGGTGTGTATGTGTGTGAGAGAGAGAAAATGAATGAATGAAAGAGTGAATCATCCGCCCATTCCTTCATTCATCCATCTACCTGTCTTTCTATATAATATCTATTCATCCTTCTATTCGTGTACCCAGTGGTTCATGGCCACAGTGAGTTAGAGCTACACAGGTTTGGGAAGAGTTTGAGTAATGTTGACCACTTCACAGGTTAATGATAGATCTACAGTCACTATAGTGTACACTCAACCCACTGTACTTACTTTTATTTAACATTAGTAGTTTAAAACTATATTTATCACAAAATATATATACCAATGAGTAATTTTTAAGCACAGCATCACTGTCTTGCCAGAGGCGCGTCGATTCTACAGTTCAGATGCCTCTCCAAACTGTAATATTGTATTAACTCATATTTCTGCTTGATATTGTATTTCATGAAGTGCTAAACTCGTGTGGGTCATTCAGATGAAGTAGTGATTCTGAAGGCTTGATCCTTCGTTCTCTTATCGTAGATGGATTTTGGAATGCACTTGGTGGTACGTCTTGGAACGTTTTCTGCTTTAACTGTGTTTACAATGTGCGGGTACCATAGTAACGCGGGGTTCTGTGGCAGGTAGACGCCATGTAGGCAGTAATTAGGGTGACAGAAGTGTTTGTTGTGTGCCAGTAAGGAGTGTTGCACTGGCTGGTAGTGTGCCAGGGCTATGTGGGGTGCCAAGGCGAGTACGTCGTGCATCCCTACTCCTTTCTTGACACTCACTCCCGACACCCACTTCCATTAGCTTAAGGAACTACACTGCCCCTTGTACCTTGAACCTCGGAGTAGCACTGAGGTTGTGGAGGGGTGTGTGTGTGTGTGTACTCACCTCACCTAGTTGTGGTTGCAGGGGTCGAGTCACACAGTGTGTATGTGTGTGTGCATTAATGATGATTGTGTAGATGTACTATGATTGTATATATTCACTCTCAGCGTGTAGAAGCAGTAGAATTGTGTACGTGCAATAGGATTGTGATATCAAAGTAGTTAACAAGGAAGGAATGCCTTAGGCAGAACTCAGAAATGTTGTAAAATTAGTGTTTTGTAATACAATAATGCGTTACAGAGTGTAAGAGACATGGAAAGTGTTACTGGCGGACGAAGCTGCGTGGCACACTCTTCTAGACAAGTTTATACCACGTCTTGTATTATCAATGGTCATGCAAATTCTTAAAGTTCCAGGTATTTGTAACACATTATTTTTTCTTAAGCCACTTGTCTTTGAACAGATACTTTTACTGTCATTTTGTAACCAACTGCTTCGTAATTGAATTTGCTGTTGCCTGTTCTCGAAGTTGATGCCAGGAAATTGTGACCTCTTGTTCTCCTAATACCTAATTGATGGTGCCAAGAAATTGTGACCTTGTTCTCCTAGTTGATAATGCCAAAAATCTCCTTTAATTATTCTCTCATAGTTTGTTAATTTAAACTTGATGATCATAGTGTCTGTTTCTTGGTGAATTTGATCGATGACACAAGCAATGTCTTCAGTGTTTCTGTGCACTTGATATTTCTTAACTTAGGATTCCATTTTGTTGTTTGTCTTTGTTATGCCCAAGGTCATTAGAGATTAATTTATATAGTTTATATGGAATTGTCCACTTTATATTATACTCAGGGGTTTTTTTAATAAAACTAATTAAAGATTCCACTAGTTTATAATATTATCTGGTTTATGAATTTGTAATTATTATACCCGGGTATAATGTATATATAGGGAGTAATGTGTTAGGTAGGTTTGTAACACCTGTCTAAGGTTTAACGAGGTATGCTCTTGTTGGGGTAGTTCAGCCCTCTCTACCCTCTCCTCTTGACCGAGTTGAGGTTATACCGGAGTGTTCTGTTGTGGACAGTTCTTCCTTACCTCTGACTCGGTGAAGATGGGCTCAGCTCTTCATCAATACTCTGGATTAAGCTCTCTTACGCTTTTGAGGAACTTTTAGCTAAGATTCCATTGGATTATCCGGGCAGGAATTCGCTGTGGAATTCAGTGTTGTTTTAAGATATCCACTCAGTGTTACTCAAGAGAATTGTGTTTATAGTATATATATATATATATATATATATATATACTTTAAGGTGTGGGTGTCAATGGACACTGATTATAGTGTTGTTATAAGCGCTCTTATATATTGGGAAGTGTTCAAATAAGCGCTTTGGAACATACCTTAGTTTTGTGATGGACAAGGTCAGACTATATGCTGACAAGTGATATTTAATAGGTACTTTCTAATATCTAAGAAGAGTTTAAACTTTTAAATAAAACCAGTAAAGGAGTGTTGAATTCTCATTGTGCGTACTCTTATGAAATTCTAAGTTTCTTCTCAAAGTGGAATTGTTATGAAGGTAACCAGCCCCTAGACTAAGGTTCGAATCGTAACAGTCTTCTAGCTTTGTGTTTCTTAGTGTTGGGTACAGACATTGTATACATTGTTATGCAACAATGCACTAACTTACCACAGACTGAAGAATAATTAGTCGACAAGAGTGTGCGTGTCAAGACTGGTTGGTACTCGAGGTGTGAACACATATTGCAAGTGAAAGATGACAAACAAACAATGAAAATGGATGATGAAAATAATTTAAAAGAAATGTTTGATGCCGTATATGGGGAAACTGCAGAGCGTGCGTGCGTGCGTGTGTGTGTGTGTGTTAGATACCATTTTGTCGTAGGCACATGTCGATTAGACACTAGGCCTGTGTGTGTGTGCGCGTTAGTTACCATTTTGTCCTAGGCACATGTCGATTAGATACTAGGCCTGTTGTATGTATGTGTGTGTGTGAAGGGTTGGGGTGGTGTGTGTGGGGCGTGTGTGTGTGTGGGCGTGTGTGTGTGGGGCGTGTGTGTGTGTGGGCTGTGTGTGTGGGCGTGTGTGTGTGTGGGCGTGTGTGTGTGGGGCGTGTGTGTGTGGGGCGTGTGTGTGTGGGGTGTGGTGGTGTGTGTGTGGGGGGTGTGTTTTGTGGGGGGCGTGTGTATGTGTGGGGGGCGTGTGTGTGGGGCGTGTGTGTGTGTGTGTGTGTGGGGGGCGTGTGTGTGTGTGGGGGGGGTGTGTGTGGGTGTGTGTGGGGGGGTGGGGGGCGTGTGTGTGTGTGGGGGCGTGTGTGTGTGGGGGCGTGTGTGTGTGGGGTGTGTGTGGGGGGTTGTGTGTGTGGGGGCGTGTGTGTGTGGGGGGTGTGTGTGTGTGGGCGTGTTGTGTGGGGGGCGTGTGTGGGGGCGTGTGTGTGTGGGGGGGTGTGGGCGCGTGTGTGTGTGGGGCGTGTGTGTGTGGGGCTGTGTGTGTGTGGGGGCGTGTGTGTGTGGGGCGTGTGTGTGTGGGGGGGGCGTGTGGGGCGTGTGTGTGGGGTGTGTGTGTGGGGCGTGTGTGTGTGGGGGGCGTGTGTGTGGTGGGGCGTGTGTGGGTGGGGGCGTGTGTGGGTGTGGGGTGTGTGGGTGTGTGTGGGGCGTGTGTGTGTGTGGGGGTGTGTGTGTGTGGGGGCGTGTGCGTGTGGGGCGTGCGTGTGTGTGTGGGGCGTGCGTGTGTGTGTGGGGCGTGCGTGTGTGTGGGGCGTGTACTCACCTAGTTGTGGTTGCAGGGGTCGAGTCATAGCTCCTGGCCCCGCCTCTTCACTGGCCGCTACTGGGTCACTCTCCCTGCGCCACGAGCTTTATCATACCCATGCTTAAAGCCAGTATGGAACCTGCCCACTACATGCTTCCCAAACTATTCCACTTCCCGCCACTCGGGTA
>WNWK01043801.1:2500-15352 GCA_009830355.1 Cherax destructor | reverse complement strand
TACGGTACAATGAACAACCCCTGTCACATACAGCCAGTAATTAATTACGGTACAATGAACAACACCTGTCACATACAGCCAGAAATTTAAATTTCGGTACAATGAACAACATCTGTCACATACAGCCAACAATTAATTACGAAACACTGACCAACAAATATCACATACAGCAGTAATTAATTACAGTACAATGAACTACACCTGTCACATACAGACAGTAATTAATTACGGTACAATGAACAACACCTGTCACATACAACCAGAAATTAATTACGGTACAATGAACAACACCTGTCACATACAGCTAGTATTAATTACGGTACAATGAACAACACCTGTCACATACAGCTAGTATTAATTAGTACAATGAACAAACCTGTCACATACAGCCAGTAATTAATACGGTACAATGAACAACCCCTTTGTCAATACAGCCAGTAATTAATAGGTACAATGAACAACATCTGTCACATACAGCCAACAATTAATTACGAAACACGACCAACAAATATCAATACAGCCAGTAATTAATTACAGTACAATGAACTACACCTGTCACATACAGACAGTAATTAATTACGGTACAATGAACAACACTCGTTACATACAGCCAGAAATTAATTACGGTACAATGAACAACACCTGTCACATACAACCAGTAATTAATTACGGTACAATGAACAACACCTGTCACATACAGCTAGTATTAATTACGGTACAATGAACAACACCTGTCACATACAGCCAGTAATTAATTACGGTACAATGAACAACATCTGTCACATAGAGCCAGTAACTGAAATCGATACATTACAAGTTTTTCTTCTCTGCTGCCATGTCTCTCTGCCAATGTAATTTATTTTACAATATTAAAAATTAGACGATTTTTTTAAGCATCTTGTATACTGTGTTTTCCGTGTGTATGTCTGTGTGTACTCACCATTTGTACTCACCTGTTTGTGGTTGCAGGGGTCGAGTCATAGTTCCTGGCCCCGCCTCTTCACTAATCACTACTAGGTCCTCTCTCTCTCTGCTCCATGAGCTTTATCAAACCTGTCTTAAAACTATGTATGGTTCCTGCCCCCACTACGTCACCTTCCAGATTATTCCACTTCCTGACAACTCTGTGACTGAAGAAATGCATCCTAACATCCATTCGACTCATCTGAGTCTTCAACTCCAATTGTGACCCCTTGTTTATGTGCCTCATCTCTGGAACAGCCTGTCTCTGTCCAGCATGTCAATTCATCACAGTATTTTATATGACGCTATCATGTCTCCTCTAACCCTCCTGTCCTCCAGTGTCGTCAGGCCGATTTCTTAACCCTTCTTCGTAGGACATTCCCTTTAGCTCTGAAACTAGTCTTGTTGCAAACCTTTGCACTTTCTCTAATTTTTTGACATGCTTGACCAGGTGGGTTCCAAAATGGTGCTGCTAACTCCATACGGACCTGACATACACAGTGTACTAGAGTCTTGAACAATCCTTTCTGAAGTATCAGAATGTAATTCTTAGGTTTGCCAAGCGCCCATATGCTGCAGCAGTTATCTGGTTGATGTGCGCCTCCAGGAGATGTGCTCGGTATTATACTCACCCCAAGATCCGTTTCCTTGAGTAAGGTTTGCAGTCTTTGGCCACCAGCCTAAAATAAGCCTATACTCTGTCTGCGGTCTTTTGCCCTTCCCTGATCTTCATAACTTTACATTTAGCGGGGTTAAATCGAGGAGCTAGTTGCTGGACCAGGCTTGCAGCCTCGTCCAGGTCTCTTTATAGTCCTGCCTGATCCTCATCCGATTTAATCTCTGATTAACTTTACATCATCTGCAAACAGGGACACTTCTGAGTCTATTCCTTCCATCATGTCATTAACATATTCCAAAACAGCACTGGTCCTAGGGCTAACCCCTGTGGAACCCCGCTCGTCAAAGGCGCGTACTGTGACACCTCGAAGCATACCATGACTCGTTGTTGCCGCCCTGCCAAGTATTCTCTGATCCATTGCAGTGCCTTTCCTGTTATGTGTGCCTGATCCTCTAGCTTTTTCACTAATCTCTTGTGAGGAACTGTGTCGAAGGCCTTCTTGCAGTCCAAGATAATGCAATCTACTCACCCCTCTTTCTCATGTCTTACTTCTGTTACGTTGTCATAAAACTCCAGTAGGTTTGTGACACAGGCTTTCCTTCCTGAAACCGTCCTATTTGTCATTTACAAGCTTGTTCCTTTCTAGGTGCTCCACCACTCTCCTCCTGATAATCTTCTCCATGACTTTGCATACTATACACGTCAGTGACAATGGTCTGTAGTTTAATGCCTCGTGTTTGTCTCCTTTCTTAAAAATTGGGACTATATTTGCCGTCCTCAGGTTGTTTGAAAGTTTCAATGGATGTGTTGAAGATTGTTGTTATTGGCACACACACCCTCTCTCTGGTAGTGTCCCTAGCATGTTGATGCATGAGGTTTTCCAGTACCATATCCATCATCTTGGTTCTCCATGTTTCAAGACCCCCATGTGGCTCCAGGTTTTTCAGTTAATCTCCTTGTGATTGAAATCACCCATAACTAGTAACTCTGTTCTACCCGTGTGAGCTCTTATGCCCACCTCAGCTCGTGTGTGCACCATTGCTCTGTTGTTTTTCGTATTCTTCTTTGGCCTTCTGCAGTTCTGGGGTGGGTTGTACATCACTGCAATAACTACGTTAGGGCCCCAGACTGAATTGTTCCTACTATGTAGTCTCTTTCGCTCATTCCGCCCATTTCTTCCATTTCCTCAAATCCCCACCAATTTTTTTATGAGCGGAGCAACTCCTCCTCCCCTCTGCTCTCTATCTTTCCTCAGGATCTGATATCCGGGTGAAAAGATTGTATCTATTATCAACTCGGTGAGTTTTATTTCTGTGAGTGTTATGATGTCTGGGGACGTCTCTTTGATTCTTTCATGCCACTCCTAACATTTATTTCTTATTCCATTCGCGTTTGTATACCAAACCTTCAACTTTGATTCTAAAACTGCGGTCATGGGGCTGGGAAAGGGAGACCTGGTGAGGAACTATGGGGGTTTCTGTGAAGGTGGAGTTTGTGATGAGAGGGGTGTGAGCAGTGGTGTGGGCATGTGGATTTTGGGTTAGATTGTTTGGTTGCACTGGGGTTGTCAGGTTGAGAGCCTTCTGTAGGTGGGTCTTACGGAGGTTGCATTTGCTCTTCCTCGTGAGTCTGGGCTCCTGCCCATCTCCGTTTTTGCTTCTCTGCTCCTTGTGTTTTTGTACCTTCTCTCTTTCAGTTTTTGCCCTTCTCGTGTTCTGTTGGGGTCGAGGTATACCCTCCAGTACACCGATATGTCCCTTAGTTGTGCTTTCTCCTCCAGGATCCTGTTTTGAGCGATTCTGCATTGAAAATAACTTTGACCGGTTTCTTTCTCTTGCAAACCCACCTATTCTCAGAAAATTTGTCAGCCTGGTCATGTCATTCTCTCGTATTGCTTTCATAATAATTTCAGTCGCTTATATCTCCCCTGTTTTCTTACTTCATAAGTTTTCCTTTCAGCTTCCTGTAGCCCTTAAACAAAGAATGACCTCTCCCTTTTACCTCCCACTGCATTTACCTTTATAATCCCTAATTCGATTTAGCTGCCTCCATTGCAACTTTCCTATCTTCAGTGTCTTCTCTATCTGTTGTCCCTGTGCCCAGTGGTCTGTCATTTTCCTTCTCATCCTTTCCTGGGCACTGCTGTGTTCTGTTAGGTTAGGTCTCTGTATATAGCTTAGCTATTTCGTTTTCTTCATTCTCATTGCATGTTCTTTGTGTGTTACTTGTCTTTTCCTGGGCTCCACGGTGGTCTGATAGGGCCTCTGTGTAGTTTAACTTCTTTCTTCCCTACAGTCCTCAATTGTACTGCTGTAGCAGTTTCTCATGTCATGCCCATACTGCTCTTTAATTCTTTAGATTGTTTCAGATTTTTCAATTTATTTTCTAAGCTCTGTATTATAGCCTCTGCTGCTGTGGTTTGTAGCTCCCATTTCCTGCTCTCTGCAGCTATCCCATCATCCACTTTCTTGCTAAGCTCTTCTAGTTTCCTTCTCCACTCTTGTTCCCTTTTCTTGAGCTCTTCCACCCAATCTTCCTTCCCAGATTCATCCTGTAGTTCCTTGGTTTTCCGTCCTTCTCTCAGGCAACCCATTTTTTTTTACCACTGAATTAAAATTATGTATTTTTTGTGTAGGTGTGTGTGTGTCTAGGTGTGTGTGTGTGTGTGTGTGTGTGTGTGTGTATGTGGGTGTGTGTGTGTGTGTGTGTGTGTGTGTGTGTGTGTGTAGGCGTGTGTAGGTGTGTGTGTGTGTGTACTCACCTGCAGGGTCGAGTCACAGCTCCTGGCCCCGCCTCTTCACTGGCCGCTACTAAGTCACTCTCCTGCACCATGAGCTTTATCATACCTCTTCTTAAAGCTATGTATGGAACCTGCCTCAACTACATCGCTTCCCAAACTATTCCACTTCCTGACCACTGTGTGACTGAAGAAATACTTCCTAACATCCCTATGATTCATCTGAGTCTTCTACTTCCAACTGTGTCCCCTTGTTGCTGTGTCCCATCTCTGGAACATTCTGTCTCTGTCCACCTTGTCAATTCCTCTCAGTATTTTAGATGTCGTTATCATGTCCCCCTACTCTCCTGTCCTCCAATGTCGTCAGGTTGATTTCTCCTAACCTCTCCTCGTAGGACATACCCTTAGCTCCGGGACTAGTCTTGTTGCAAACCTTTGCACTTTCTCAGCTTTTACGTGCTTGGCTAGGTGTGGGTTCCAAACTGGTTCTGCATACTCCAGTATGGGCCTAACGTCACAGTGTACAGGGTCCTGAACGATTCTTTATTAAGATGTCGGAATGCTGTTCTTAGGTTTGCTAGGCGCCCATATGCTGCAGCAGTTATTTGGTTGATGTGCGCCTCAGGAGATGTGCCTGGTGTTATACTCACCCCAAGATACTTTTCCTTGAGTAAATTCCCTGTCAAGAAATTCCAATTAATCTGACTAAAGTTAAAGTCCCCTAGAATTACTACGTTATCGTGCCTTGTGGCCTTAATTTCCTCCCAAAGTAGTCTCCTTTGTTCCTATCTAAGTTTGGAGGACGGTAAATCACGCCTAAAATCAGTTTTTCACACCCTCTGAAAATTCTATCCAGACAGACTCTGTATGTGTTAATTCAGACTTTATACCCGTTTTTATGCAACAATTTAAATGATCACGGACATAGAGTGCAACCCCACCCCTTCCGATTAGGCAGAGGATTAGGCACGCATAACAGGAAAGGCATTGCCATGGATCAGGGAATACCTGACTGGGCGCCTGTGACGAGCGGGGTTCCACAGGGTCAATCCTAGGACCGGGGCTGTTTCTGGTAAATGTGAACGACATGACGGAAGGAATAGTCTCAGAAGTGTCCCTGTTTGCAGACGATGTGAAGTTAATGAGAAGAATTCAATCGGAGGAAGACCAGGCAGAACTACGAAGGAATATGTGATGTCATGTTGCTGCCAACATAACATTTCATTAACAAAGAAAGTCGATACCAAGATATCTCCAGATCAATCAACTGCAAAAGGCTCACAAGTTGAAGAGTGAAACACGTTTGCAACACCTGCGTATCTTGCCTGATATCCAGGTGTTGAACACGTGTTATATTGACCAAAAAATAACGAATCATGAAATTCAAGATATAAAAAGATCACTATTGATAAAAAAAGAGTATTATGCAGAGCAGGTAAAAAATTTTATGTTATATAATTCTCTCTGTCATCTACACAAAAAAATCAGGTTTTTTTTGGGCTAAAAAAACTTATATTGGTATGCAAATATTTCACAAAATTTTATGATATGGAAAATTTTGGTTTGTGAAATTAAATGGTCTTTATATTACACTTTATATCACTGCAAGTCATGAGCCTTTATAAACTCTGCTTTAGGATGGATGGAAGTGTGTAAGCATGCCACCATGCTGAGGCACCAGTGGTCATGCTGAGGCCAAATGTGATCATGTTGAAGATACCAGTGATCATGCTAAGGCCATCCAATATTCATGCTGAGGCTAACAGTGGTAATAGTGAGGCCAACAGTGTCATGCTGAGGCCACCAGTTCATGCTGAGGCCACCAATGGTTATGCTGAGGCCATAAATGTTCAAGTTGAGGCCACCAGTGGTCACGCTGAGGCCACCAGTGGTAATGGTGAGGCCACCAGTGGTCATGTTGAGGCCACCAGTGGTCATATGGTTGCGACCATGGATCATAATGATTCCACCAGTGATCATGCTCGTGCCACCAGGATCATATTGGTTGCACCGGATCATACTGGGTACAACAGGAATCATAATGGTCCCACACTTATTAATTATTAATACTAACTCCACCAGTGATCATACAGGGTGTTGTGTTCTGATAAAGTATCCAGTGTTGCAATACCGTCATGCTTCCAGTTGAAGGACTCTCCCACGTACAAATAAGCTGACAATTCAGGAAAATTCTGTATTACTTGTGTCTTTAAGGTTGCAATATACAGTATCTTGTTACTCGTTATTTTATGGTAGTTAAAGTCAGATGCGAAACGAATCGTCCAAGGAATTTCGTTTTAGTGGAAAAAACATTGAGCTTGGGGTCATCTCTGAGTTTTCTGCTGCATACTTGAAGAAGACTGAAAACGTGCAGTGACAATGACCATAATTATTGAATTAAACATTTGATAAATTTATGTCAGCGTTGTGAATTTCTTTTTTTTTAGGTTCCTTTCACGCAGTTTGGGACGGGAACGAAAAAACAAGCTAAGAACTACTAGTCTTCAGAAAATATAAATGCTACATGCCAAGAGGAACCGCTACCTCCAAATTTTTTGATGCTTCCAAGGGACATCTGTCACATGTGCATAATTATGCAAGACAGTGCTGAAGCTAAGATCGTGCTAACCATCATTTTGGGACATGTTGGTTTACGACCTGGATAAGCTTTTTGGTCCACCTCATATGCAGAATAAAGTGCAGATGTCTGATGTTTACTGATTTCCCAGGGGTTTTCCCAAAAAACATACACATGATCAAAAGCATCTCAGATGAGGGGTACAGTCGGAACAGTCTTTGATATGATTATATATTGATATTTTCCTGAATGAAACTTGCAGTTTCTTAATATTTCTTACACCCTGAATTGACCAGACATATTAATGACTCTTAGATGTTTTAAACGAACTGCAGCTTTTTTGTATATTGCTGAGGTTGGGTTAAGGGTTCGTCGGAAACAAGATATAATTTTTTGACGCAGGTTTTATCCGTTATAACCCGCAATGGGGGTGTGGTCAACTGACCAGGTTTTCCCACTGCCTTCCCGGGTTTAAATCCCATAAGATAAAATGGTGTAGGTAAATTTACATAATTTTTTGATTGACTGAAAATGAAGAGGCACAATGCAAAACCGAAAACTCTTCTTTATATCACAAGATTCAGGCACCAGACTACACAAATTTATTATTGTTCATTTATTGTATATCCTGTGTGGTAATGCCAAGTTCGATGGTGGGAAGACAGTGTAAACCCATTACCGAATCTATGTTACGTCTCAACGCTCCGTATATTAAAGTCTTTTTTCATCAACAGAATACTTAATCTACTAAATGAAACTTAAACGGTTCATTGACTTTTTCTTTTGTTTTTCCACCTGTCTGGCAAGTAGAAGGGCCAGCTTCGTGGGGAAACTTCACTTATGAAGCTTTCAGTTTTTCGTGCATGGAGGCTAAATTCAGCAGTCACGTTTTTATGACCCTCCTCTCTCTCTCTCTCTCTCTCTCTCTCTCTCTCTCTCTCTCTCTCTCTCTCTTTTTTTTTTTTGGAATTGAGGTTTATTAGGTAGCCATCATACTGACGCCTCAACGGATCATGCTGACCATAAGTGTGATCATACTGATGTTACAGTGATCCTACAGACCCCCCAGTGATCATTTGAACCACCGTAGTTATACAACTAGCGATCATAATGATGTTATAATAATTTTTCTGCCCCCACCAGTGGTCCAACTATCATACTGACACTATCAGCGATCTTTGACAAACCATTGATCATACTGGCACCAATGAATCAACCGACACCACCTGTACTCATCTAACACGTGCAGTAAACATATTAACGTGCAGTGAACATGCTGTTAATACCAGTAATCATACTAATCCGTGAATATATAACACAAGCAGTGAACATCCCGCCCAAACAGTGTTCATACTGACACCAGTATAGAAATACTAACCCCCAATGATCATTCTGACAAGGCGGGAACATTCTGACAAGAGTGTTCACACTGACACCACAGCAATCATACTGACACCAGCAGTAGTTGGGGAAGTCTCAAATACGTAGATGAAGGCTGTCAGTGTTCTGAGTCTAGCAAAATGCATACTTCATCAGCGGTATAGGATTTAAAGCTATTGGAACGAGAATTTGTTCTAGTGTTTAGGTCGTCGATCATTGGCATTACCAAAATAATGTGACCCAGAGCCTTCAAAACGTTTATTTTTTTTTTTGTAACCCAATTTGAGGGGGAAGTCAGAAGACCCGACCCATCCGGGATTATTATGTCTTTCCAATGGAAAGTGTGGATTATTTATGAATTTGTCCTGTCACGGAGGGGGGACATTTATTAATTATTCCATAAAGGGTATAATGTTTTTTTTTATTGTTCTTCCATCAGTATTATGACTTATATTTTTCCCCTAAAGTTTTTTGAAATGAGCAGAGAAGAAAATTGTTGTTCTTTAAATATTATAATTAGAAATATAGAACTTTTTTATGTCACTGATCCATTGAGATATCATGTTAATAGACTTATATTACAGAATGTGAAAAAAGCCCCTAATTACAGTTTAGGACTTTTAAAAAAAAGGAAAGTTTCCCCAAGTATCTTTTCAGTTCTAATTCAGATATAACTAGATATCTGTTAATTGGGGACTCAAGCCCTGTAAAACGTTCTTATAAATGTGCTGAACTATTTTGCCTTTATTCCACATATTGTCGGTATCCCAGATCATTTCTCTGTTATCGTTATGGTTGTAAAAACAAAAACATCACGCACAATCTTGCAGTTAATAGAATGTAAACAATTCATCAGATGGACTAAGGATATTTGCAAACAACAATTGAAAATTTATTATGAATGGCTAATAGTTCTTACTAGTTTTTATTCTTCTACCATGTTTTTTCTTGTCCTTGTTTTAACATGGCGAAAATATTTGTGGGAGATAATGAAGAACAATAACACTACTACTGCAAGACAAAGATAGCAGTAACACACTGTAGCCCACACAGTTAACAAATGCAAACACCCATTGATTGTGCTTTAAGGTGGGTTTTTAACGCAACACTAAGAGTTAAATACAAATAAAAAATGGAGAATGCATACAAAATAATACATACACACACACACACACACACACACACACACACACACACACACACCCCCAAAAGAAACCCCGGCTGAAGGAATGTCACAAAAGAAGGGTGTTCCCGACCCGGACAGAACAAAAAAAGATCGAACAGCTGAGGGGGGGGCAGGCAAAAAGGGAAAAGGGGCTGGGAAAGAGAGAGACAGAATCAGCAGAAACCAACCAGAACAGAGAAGAGCAAAAAAGGGGAAACAAACCCATCCCGAACCCCAAAACCAAACACGCTATCCCACCACAGACCACAATCCACACCACATCCCACCCTCACTATGTGAAATCTCCCAGCACATCGTCAGGGCCCAAACCCCCCAGACCCCCAAAAAACAGTGTTGGAGGAAACTGAATGATGGCACGAACGAGATGGAATAACAATAAGTGGGAGGAGGGATGAAAGAATCAAAAAGGCATCACCGGTCATAGCCCTCACTGAATCAAAACTCACAGGGGTGATAACAGATGCCATCTTTTCCCTGGGGGTCCAGATCCTGAGGAAAGACAAAAGGGAACAGAAAGGGTGGAGGAGGGCACGTGATCAAAAAAAGATGGGATTTGATGAGCTGGAGAGAGGGACAAGGGGAAGCAGGTATTGTATAATATGCACTTCAGTCCGGGGTCCAAAGGTGATAATTGCAGTGATGTATAACCCACCACAGAACAGCAGGAGGCCAAGGCAAGAGTATGATGAGAGTAATAGAGCGATGGTTGACACACTGGCCGAAATTGGCCCGAAGGGTCATGCGAGCAGGGCGAAGCTCTGATCATGGGGGACTTCAACCATAAGAAAAAGATTGGGAGAAATTAGAACCACATGGGGGCCCAAAAACATGGAGGGCAAAAAGATGGAGGTGGTACTGGAAAATCTCATGTACCAACATGTATGGGACACTACCAAAAGGAGAGGAGAGGAGAACCAGGGGACTGGACTTAGTATTCACCCTGGACAGATATCGGGACATCCCCATGGCCATTTGGGGGCCCGTGATCATATGGTTCTAACTTTGACTACAAGTAGAGTTTCAAGTGGAGGGGGGGAAACAGGAAGGGGTGCAAGAATGAAGCCAGAAAGGTGACTACGTGGGGATGAAGAACTTCCCACGGAGTTCAGGGAAGAGCGGCAGGGGAAATCGGTAAACGAGATGATGGAAATATGACAACAATTTGCAAGGAAACTGAGGAGAGGTTTATACCCAAGGGAACAGGAAAAGTGAAAAAACCAGGATGAGCCCATGGTTCACCCAAAGGGCGGAAGCCAAAACCAAGTGTGCCAGGGAATGGGAAAAGGTATAGAAGGCAAAGGACCCGGGGGAAAAGGGAGAGTCGTAGAGCCAGAAATGAATATGCACAGGAAGAAGGGAGGCCCAAAAAAAATACGAGAAAAGACATAGCAGCAGAAAAACTGACCCAAAACTGTTGTACAGCCACACAGGAGGGGGAACGACAGCGGGGACCCGGTGATCAGGGTGAGGAAGGTAGGAGGGGGGTCCAAAAAAAAGAACAAAGTGTGTGGGGGGGCTCAACATGGGTTCAAAGAGGTGTTCACAGAGGAAAAAGAAGGGGCCCCAGAAAGGAGGGGAGGTAGGGGAAACCCTCAGGTGCTGGGAAAAAAAACACAACTGAGGAGGAAGTGAAGAGGCTACTAAGCGAGCTAGATACCTCAAAGTCGATGGGGGGATAAATTTTCCAGGGGCCTGAGAGGGGAGCAGAGGAGTTATTTTACCCCCAACAACAATCTTCAACACGTCTATGAAACAGGGCAACTACCTGGGATGGAAGACAGCAAATGTAGTTCCAATTTTTAAAAAGGGACACACACAACACACAACCCAACCAACAACAACCACAAAATATATATATATATATATATATATATATAATATATATATTATATATATATATTTTTTTTTTTTTAAAAAGGGTAAAATTCCCCCGGGGGGCGGGGCCCCCCAAAAAAAAAAAAAACCCCCCAAAAAAGAAAATTTTTCATAATCATTAAACCCTTTTCACCCACCATACATAATCACTGTTTTTAAGGGCCCTCAGATAATACAGTTTAGAATAGTCCTCCAAACTGTCTTTTCCCAGACCCCTCCTTTAAAGTGGGGGCACTGTATTTCCCTTTTCCCAGGACTAAACCCCCGGCTAAATAAAAAACCCCGGGTTTCCCCTAACTTTATAAAATTCCCCTTTGCCCCCAACAGCCGCGGGTAAAAACCCATTCGTTCCATTCACCCCTATCAACACGCTCCCCATTGCGGAAAGCCCAAGCCTCCCCCAAAAACCCCCTTTACCCCCTCCCCCCAACCTTTTCGGGGATGACCTCTACCCCCCTTTTCCCTTTTCCCTCGATTTATACGTTTCCCCAAAAAGTCTTTCTACTTTGACCCAAATTCTCTCTAAATGACCAAACCATAAAAAACCCCCCCTCTTCAGCCCCTACTAATACTTTTGTAACTCCACCCCCCTTTTAATTTCCTCCCCCGAATTCTCTGAATTTTTACCCAAAATTCCCCAAGACAGGACATCTCCACTGCCTAGCCTCCTCCTCGCTGCACTTTGCCCCCATCTTACACCCATATAAATTTTTTCCACAAAATTTTTCATACTTTCCCCTTTTTTTGCCCCCAAAGAAAATTTTTTTTGTCTCCAAATACCCAACCACCACCCCCCTTTTTTTTCCTTCATCAATTCTTTTTTTTAAAACCCTCACCCTTTTTTTTAAAATCCGCTGAAAGTCGATCCCAAATATCTAAAACATTCATTTTTCCCATCCCCCCACTTTATTTGTTCACTTTCAATTTTATCCCTTTTAAACCCCCCCCAAACTCGCCCAAAAAAACCCTTTTTTGCAAATTTTCTTTAGAACCCCCCATAAGCACGTATCATCAAAAAAAGTAACTGTGTCAACCCCCATTTTATCTTGTTTCCCCAAATTTAATCCCCCCCTCCCCCCAACCCCCCTAGCAATTTTTTTTTTTTACAACCCCATTTAAAAATATATTAAACAACCATGGTGGGGGCATCCCCATCCCTGTCTAAGACCTATTTTTCCCGGGGAAAAACTCCCCTCCTAAAACCCCTAACCTAAGCCTCACTATCCTCTAAAACTTTTACAGCATTCAGTAACGTACTACCTATTCCCTACCTTGCATCATCTGCCCCTTTTTTCCCCATCCCCTTTATCATATGCTTTTCAAAACCATAAATGCAATGAAAACTTACCTAACCTTTTTTTAAATCTGTTCACATTTTTTCTTAATGTAAACACTTGATCTCCTTTTCCCCTCTAAAACCTTTTTTTTTCATCTGCCCCCTCCCCCCTTTTTTTCCTCTAATTCTTTAAAAATTTAACCCCCGCCATTTCACTTTCCTGGTTTACTCAGTAAAC
>WNWK01043800.1:0-15353 GCA_009830355.1 Cherax destructor | reverse complement strand
CCTACCAAACCAACCCCTCTCACTCTGAATTTATCCAAGCTAAATTTGAAACTACCCAAGGTCCTAGTTCAATAGCCCTACTAGGCAGACTGTTCCACTCATCAACTACCCTATTTCCAAACCAATATTTTCCTATATCCTTTCTAAATCTAAACATCTAATTTGAATCCATTATTGCGGGTTCTCTCTTGGAAAATCCTCAAGACCTTATTTATATCCCCTTTGTTAATACCCATTTTCCATTTTGTATACCTCGATCATGTCCCCCCTCATTCCTCGTCTTACAAGTGAATGTAATTTAAGGGTCTTCAATCTTTCTTCATACGGAAGATTTCTAATGCTATGTTTTAATTTAGTCATTCTACGCTGAATGTTTTCTAACAAATTAATATCCATTCTGTAATATGGAGACCAAAACTGAGCTGCATAATCTAGGTGAGGCCTTACTAATGATGATAAAGCTGTAATATAACCTCTTGACTTCTGTTTCTTACACTTTGATATAAATCCCAGTAATCTGTTAGCCTTATTACTGTTAGGCATTGCTGTCTTGGTTTAAGGTTGCTGCTTACCAAAACCCCCCAAGTCCTTTTCGCAATCTGTATGGCTAAGTTCTACGCTATTTAACTTATAAGTGCTTGGTTATGGACACTTATCTACATTGAATTGCATCTGCCACTTTTCTGACCTCACTGTCATAGGCGCCCACTCTGACCCCTCGCCACTTACCATGACTCGCTGTTGTCTTCCTGACAGGTATTCCCTGATCTATTGTAGTGCCTTCCTGTTATCCTTGCCTTATCCTCTTTGCACTAATCTCTTGTGTGGAACTGTGTCAAACTCCTTACAGTCCAAGAAAATGCAATCTACCCACCCCTCTCTCTCTTGTCTTACTGCTGTCGCCCTGTAATAGAACTCCAGTAGGTTTGTGACACAGGATTTCCCATCTCTAAAACCGTGCTGGCTGTAGTTGATATGCTCATTCCTTTCTAGGTGTTCCACCATTCTTCTCCTGATAATCTTCTCCATGACTTTGCATACTATACATTTCAGTGACACTGGTCTGTAGTTTATTGCTTCGTGTCAGATAGTCGCACTGTTTCCATAGACGAGTACACATAGGGTACACATAGCGCCTCTGCTCCCTCTCTCAGGACCCGTGGAGAGATGTTATCCCCCCATCGCCTTTGAGGTATCTAGCTCACTTAGCAGCCCTTCACTTCTTCCTCGGTTGTACGTATTGTGTCCAACACTTGATGGTGTACCTCACCTCTCCGTCTTTCTGGAGTCCCTTCCGTCTCCTCTGTGAACACTTCTTTGAATCTCATGATGAGTTCCTCATATACTTCACGGTCGTTTCTTGTGATCTCTCCTCCTTCCTTCCTCAGCCTGATTACCTGGTCCTTGACTGTTGTTTTCCTCCTGATGTGGCTGTACAACAGCTTCGGGTCAGATTTCGCTTTCGCTGCTATGTCATTTTCATATTGTCGTAGGGCCTCCTTCTTACCTGTGTGTATTCATTTCTGGCTCTACGACTTCTCTCCTTATTCTCCTGGGTCCTTTGCCTTCTATATTTTCTTCCATTCTCTACCACTGGTTTTGTGGTAACAGCAGTTACCACTGGTCTAGTGGTAACAGCAGCTACCACTGGTCTAGAGTGGTAACAGCAGCTACCACTGGTCTATTGGTAACAGCAGTTACCACTGGTCTAATGGTAACGCAGCTACAACTGGTCTAATGGTACAGCAGCTACCACTGGTCTAGTGTGTGTGTGTATGTGTGTGTGTGTGTGTGTGTATGAGTGTATGACCTGGAATACGTATGACCAAGACCAAACAAAGTATGACTAAGCTCGGCGTCAGGCAAAAAAATCTTTTATCAGATGAGTAAGTCTCATCGCCCAGTTCTCAACACATTGAGAAGAATAACATTGTTGTTGACACACAATATTACCACCATGACCCAGGGAACCCCACTGACTGTGACCCAGGGGAACCCCCACTGACTGTGACCCAGGGGAACCCCACTGACTGTGACCCAGGGGAACCCCACTGACTGTGACCCAGGGAACCCCCACTGACTGTGACCCAGGGAACCCCACTGACTGTGCCCAGGGAATCCCCACTGATCAGACCCAGGAACCCCACTGACTGTGACCCAGGGGAACCCCACTGACTGTGGTTGGTGAACCTCACCTGACATGAGTACAAGGGTTTCCTCCCAGGTAAGTCCCCTCATGAAAGTTTCCGCTGCTGTTAACACTAAACCAGTGGTACTTCTGTTACCACTAGACCAGTGGTAGCTGCTGTTACCACTAGACCAGTGGTAGCTGCTGTTACCACTAGACCAGTGGTAGCTGCTGTTACCACTAGACCAGTGGTAGCTGCTGTTACCACTAGACCAGTGGTAGCTGCTGTTACCACTAGACCAGTGGTAGCTGTTGTTACCACTAGACCAATGTTAGCTGTTGTTACCACTAGACCAGTGGTAGCTATTATTACCACTAGACCAGTGGTAGCTGCTGTTACCACTAGACCTGTGGTAGCTGTTGTTACCACTAGACCAATGGTAGGTGTTGTTACCACTAGACCAATGGTAGCTGTTGTTACCACTAGACCAGTGGTAGCTATTGTTACCACTAGACCAGTGGTAGCTGCTGTTACCACTAGACCTGTGGTAGCTGTTGTTACCACTAGACCAATGGTAGCTGTTGTTACCACTAGACCAGTGGGAGCTGTTGTTACCACTAGAACAGTGGTAGCTGTTGCTACCACTAGACGAGTGGTAGCTGCTGTTACCATTAGACTTGTGGTAGCTGTTGTTACCACTAGACCAGTGGTAGCTGCAGGGTTCACTCAACCTGGGGCACAACCTGCTGGTTCCCTTGAGTGAGGCATCATCAGTACTCAGCATCTGGGCAGGACTTCTTCTGGCAAGAGACTCAGGACATTTCTTTACTGGTATTGTCGCTGAGGCCATCACTGCCGAGAACTCGGCTCAATACAGCTTTGTGGTGCCGGCAGAGTGAGTAGAGTGAGTCGTAGCAGATATGACTCAGGTGCATAATCTGGGAGTCGTAGTAGCAGCTTTCACCGTGACTGGAGTGAGCTAGCTAGCTGTCAAAGTGACATCATACTTTGACACGATTCAGAGCGGAGGTTAGACTAAGCATCCCCAAACTGGTTTCTACTCATAACTGCACCCTGACGGCCAGGAAGTGGAGTGATGTAAGTCTCTTACGGGGATTCATAGCACTAATGACACTGACGTGACGGGAGTCATAGCAGGGACGACTCTGACGTATCGGGAGTCGTAGCAGGGACGACTCTGACGTGTCGGAAGTCGTAGCAGGGCCGACTCTGATGTATCGGGAGTCATAGCCGGGACGACTCTGACGTATCGATAATCATAGCAGGGACGACTCTGACGTATCGGGAGTCGCAGGGCCGACTCTGACGTATCGGGAGTCATAGCAGGGACGACACTGACGTATCGGCAGTCATAGCAGGGACGACTCTGACGTATCAGGAGTCATAGCAGGAAAGACCTGACGTATCGGGAGTCGTAGCAGGGACGACACTGGACGTATCGGGAGTTATAGGGGAGGGGACGACTCTGACGGTAAACGGGAGTCGTAGCAGGGCCGACTCTGACGTATCGGGAGTCTAGCAGGGTCGACCTCTTATCATATTGGGGAGTCTATAGCAGGGACGACTCTGACGTATCGGGAGTCTAGCAGGGATCGACACTCGACGTATTGGAGTCATAGCAGGGACGACACTGAGTATCAGGGAGTCATAGCAGGACGACACTGACGTATCGGGAGTTATAGCAGGGACGACTCTGACGTATCGGGAGTCGTAGCAGGGCCGACTCTGACGTATCGGGAGTCGTAGCAGGGCTGACTCTGACGTATTGGGAGTCATAGCAGGGACGACTCTGACGTATCGGGAGTCGCAGGGTCGACTCTGATGTATCGGGAGTCAAAGCAGGGACGACACTGACGTATCGGGAGTCATAGCAGGGACGACTCTGACGTATCGGGAGTCATAGCAGGGACGACTCTGACGTATCGTGAGTCGTAGCAGGGCCGACTCTGACGTATCGGGAGTCATAGCAGGGACGACACTGACGTATCAGGAGTCATAGCAGGGACGACTCTGACGTATCGAGAGTCGCAGGGCCGACTCTGACGTACCGGGAGTCATATCAGGGACGACACTGACATATCGGCAGTCATAGCAGGGACTACTCTGACGTATCGGGAGTCGCAGGGACGACTCTGACGTATCAGAAGTCATAGCAGGGACGACACTGACGTATCGGGAGTCATAGCGGGGACGACTCTGACGTATCGGGAGTCGTAGCAGGGTTGACTCTTACGTATTGCGAGTCATAGCAGGGACGACTCTGACGTATCGGGAGTCATAGCAGGGACGACACTGACGTATTGGGAGTCATAGCAGGGACGACACTGACGTATCGGGAGTCATAGCAGGGACGACTCTGACGTATCGGGAGTCATAGCAGGGACGACACTGACGTATCGGGAGTCGCAGGGCCGACTCTGACGTATCGGGAGTCATAGCAGGGACGACACTGACGTATCGGGAGTCATAGCAGGGACGACACTGACGTATCAGGAGTCATAGGAGGGACGACACTGATGTATCGGGAGTCATATCACTGACGACACTGACGTATCGGGAGTCATAGCAGGGACGACACTGACGTATTGGGAGTCATAGCAGGGACGACACTGACGTATCGGGAGTCATAGCAGGGACGACTCTGACGTATAGGGAGTCGTAGCAGGGAGGACTCTGACGTATCGGGAGTCATAGCAGGGACGACTCTGACGTATCGGGAGTCATAGCAGGGACGACACTGACGTATAGGGAGTAATAGCAGGGACGACACTGACGTATTGGGAGTCATAGCAGGGACGACACTGACGTATCGGGAGTCATAGCAGGGACGACACTGACGTATCGGGAGTCATAGCAGGGACGACACTGTGTACGAGATCGGCGAGCATAAGTACTTTCTATACACTGGGGCTCAGACAACACTCGTAACCTGACTCCTAGACTGACTAGTGTGAGTTGTGGAATGATCACAACGAGGTGACATGTGCCACGAGTGTGTTAACAATGGTCTGCACTCAGACCATTCATCTGGGACACACGGAAGCTTGCACACCCAAGGGGACACAACTGGAAGCTGAAAACTCAGATGAGTCAAAGGGATGTTAGGAAGCATTTCTTCAGCCACAGAGTAGTCAGGAAGTGGAATAGTCTAGAGAAAGATATAGTGGAGGCAGGAACCATACATAGTTTTAAGACGAGGTATGATAGAGCTTGATCATACAGAATGTGAAAAAGACTTGGGAGTCATGGTAAGCAGAAATCTAAAGCCAAGACAACAGTGCCTAAGTGTGCGCAATAAGGCTAACAGATTACTAGGATTTATTTCAAGAAGTATAAGCAACAGAAGTCCAAAAGTTATTTTACAGCTCTATACATCACTAGTGAGACCTCATTTGGATTATGCAGCTCAGTTTTGGTCTCCTTACTACAGGATGGATATAGATTCATTGGAGAACATACAAAGAAGAATGACTAAAATGATTTACAGTATAAGAAATCTCCCGTATGAAGATAGACTTAGAGCATTGAATCTCCACTCTCTGGAGAGACGTAGAATGAGGGAGATATCATCGAGGTGTACAAGTGGATGATGGGCATAAACAAAGGAGATATTAATAAAATACTGAGGATATCGAACCAAGTAAGAACTAGAAATAACGGATTTAAATTGGATAAATTTAGATTTAGAAAGGACATAGGCAAGTACTGGTTTTCGAACAGAGTTGTAGATGCGTGGAACAATCTTCCGAGTAGGGTGATAGAGGCTAGGACCTTGGGTGGCTTTAAAAAGAGATTGGACAAATATATGAGTGGGAGGGGCTGGGTTTGATTAGTGTCGTGAGTACAGGAGTAAATTCTTAGGTAGTGGTGGTTTTGATAAGGACCTGCCTTGTATGGGCCAGTAGGCCTTCTGCAGTGTTCCTCCATTCTTATGTTCTTATGTTCTTATGTTCATGGAGCAGGGAGAGCAGAGACCCAGTAGCGGACAGCGAAGAGGCGGGGCCAGGAGCTGAGTCTCGACCCCTGCAACCACAATTAGGTGAGTACACCCGCACTGCACATGCACTGACTATATGGCTTGCACACCCGCACTACACATACACTGACTACATGGCTTGCACTTGCAAATGCTTTTCTGTGCAAAAATCGACATTCACAAAAATGTAAGATCACTATTTAAGTGACATACAATACTAAATAAAATTGCTCACTATGAAACTATAACACTGTCGATGGGACATCATTGGGTGATATCAGGTGTGACGTTGCGAGGTGATGTCGTGGGGTGACATCGCGAGGTGACGTCGGGGCAGACGTCCAAGGATGATGTCCTGGAGCGACGTAAGGCAGAGGTCCTGGGTGACGTCGGGTGACGTGAGGCAGACGTCCTGGGGTGACGTCAGGTAAAAGTCCTGGGGTCAAGTCATTGGGATCTGCTACTGCCACCATACCAGTGACAACCAGTAGCTGCTGTTACTAGAAGACCAGTGGTAGCTGCTGTTACCACTAGACCAGTGGTAACTGCTGTTACCACTAGACCAGTGGTAGCTACTGTTACCACTAGAGAAGTGGTAACTACTGTTAAAACTAGACAAGTCCTAGGTGCTGTTACCACTAGACATGTCCTAGTTGATGTTACCACTAGACAAGTCCTAGGTGCTGTTACCACTAGACAAGTCCTAGGTGCTGTTACCACTAGAGAAGTCCTAGGTACTTTTACCACTAGACAAGTCCTAGGTGCTGTTTCCAATAGACAAGCCCTAGGTGTTGTTACCACTAGACCAATGGTAGCTGTAGTTACCCATACACCAATGGTAGCTGCTGTTTCCACTAGACCAGTCGTAACTACTGTTACGGCTAGACCAGTGGTAACTGCTGTTACCACTAGACCAGTCGTAACTGCTGTTACCAGTAGACCTGTGGTAACTGCCGTTACCACTAGACCAGTGGTAGTGAGCTGGTGTACCAGGTTTGACGGTCTGTCCCAGCCCGATCTTCTACCACTGACCGTGGTACTGCCGTTACCATTAGACCAGTGGTAGCTGGTACACTGGCCAGTGAGTAGTGATGTTACCATTGCCAGTGAGCTTCTTTACCACTGGACCAGTGGTAGCTGCTGTTACCATTAGACCAGTGGTAGCTATTATTACCACTGGACCAGTGGTAGCTGCTGTTACCATTAGACCAGTGGTAGCTTTTATTACTACTATATCAGTGGTAGCTGCTGTTACCATTAGACAAATCGTAGCTGATTTTACAACTAACCAGTGGATGCGCTGTTACCACTAGACCAGTGGTATCTTAGTTACCATTATTCCAGTGGTAACTGCTGTTACCATAGAAAGTCGTAGCTGCTGTTGACATAGACCAGTGGATGTAGTTACCACTAGACCAGTTTAACTGAAGTTACCTTTGTTCCATGTACCAGTTGGATCGTTAGTGCCATATACGAGGCAACCTCTGTTAACAGTGTGTGCTGTTACCAGTAGAGCAGTGATAGCTGTGTTACCACTAAACGAGTGTTTGCTGTTGCCTGTAACAGTGGTTCTGCATCACTGAACTAATACCTGATGCAACCCTGAACGAAGGTAGGTGCTGTTACCACTAGAGAAGGTAGGTGCTGTTACCACTAGAGGAAAGGTAGGTGCTGTAGCCACTAGAGGAAAGGTGGTGTCTGCAACACTAGAGAGAAGGTAGGTGCTGTTACCACTAGAGGAAAGGTAGGTGCTGTTACCACTAGAGGAAAGGTAGGTGCTGTTACCACTAGAGGAAAGGTAGGTGCTGTTACCACTAGAGGAAAGGTAGGTGCTGTGACTACTAGAGGAAAGGTAGGTGCTGTGACCACTAGAGAAAAGGTAGGTGTTGTTACCACTAGAGAAAAGGTAGGTGCTGTTGACCACTAGAGGAAAGGTAGGTGCTGTGACCACTAGAGGAAAGGTAGGTGCTGTTACCACTAGAGGAAAGGTAGGTGCTGTTACCACTAGAGGAAAGGTAGGTGCTGTGACCACTAGAGAAAAGGTAGGTGCTGTGACCACTAGAGGAAAGGTAGGTGCTGTTACCACTAGAGGAAAGGTAGGTGTTGTTATTACTACCTGAGGAGAAACTATTGATACCATTAGAGCAAAGGCAGCTGCTGTACTATTACGGGCACTAATGTAAACTATTAGCCTGCACACCTTGCTATGGCAGGATAACCACTAAACTTAGTGACACCAGTGGCTTTGAACCACTTTGCCCACGAACAAAGTCCACATGAGACTGACCCAACTGACCCTTGCTCATTTGAAATTCTCGCCTATATTTGCCAGGAATACACTGACACGCGCCGAGTGCAGCTGCTTTCACAACGTCGTGATTAGCGAAGTCGTCATCATATAAACCAGGTGTAAACTCTTGTGCTTTGCCGTTTAATGTTGCATGAACGAGTGCTGCCCAGTGATCAAATGGTCATCGCAAAGCTCGAGCCTGATTTTCAAAGGGCTTGAAAAATTGTTCAGGCTCAGAATGAGAAAACCGAGGTACTAGTGATGCAGGTTTCGGAACACTGAAATTGTCAACAACAGTATGCTGAAATTTCCTCCTCTCTTCTCTGTCAAACTCCTCTTTAGCAAATGATCGTTGCTGTCTGGCAGTCTCAAGGTTGAGTTTAACCAACATGAGTTTGACCTCCTGCATTTAGATGGAACTGAAGATAAGATAGGACATTAATAGCTCCCATAGCAGCAGGAACCTCAGTTTGGAATGCCATGTTTTGCGACCCCAGAATGGGCCACAATGTATGTATATGTTGATATGATGTATTATATGTATATCAGACATTCCACGCGCAGCCTTCTTACTATGCGGACGTGGTGCTCTGCCTCCTGATGGCAAGTGGTAGCACTTATATTTTCCACAACATGGCGGAATCAAGCAGACGCCGTATCAACACTGTGTGTTTGGAGTTGGTGAAGGGGACCTTGCAACCTGAAACGGTGTCTACTATGTTGCAACGAATCCTGCAGGATGTTTATCATATAGACATCGGAGACCTGTATGGAGTGGCGTTAAACGGAATGAGCAGAGTGTTTATCAAGTTGTCATCGACTCAGGAGTATGAGCGCTTGGTTGACACTTATCACGATCGGGTCTATGCAGTTACCAGCGGTATGGAGGTACGACTGAGGGACGTTTCACGCACTTACACATGGATTAAAGTGCGTAACGTTCCATTTGAATAAGACTCTGTTGATTTGATGGACGTCTTCAAGGATTACGGTATCGTCCATGCAGCGAATGTTGGAAAATGGCGAGAGGGGCCCTTTGAGGGCCTCCTAGAAGGCTCTTACTCGCTGAAAATGACCATCAGGCGTCCTATCCCGTCGTATGTTGTACTACCGGACTTCAGGACACAAGCGTATGTTACATATGCAGGGCAAAGGAGGACGTGTCGTACGTGTGCAGCATATGATCATATGGCGGCGGAGTGTCCTCGGAGGGTACAACAGCGTGCAGTGACTCAGGTGGACAGTGATTTACTGGGAGAGGCGGGTGCTGAGAAGTCAAAAGGAGGACCTGCTCATGGTGCGAAGAAATGGAGTGAAATTTTGGAGAATAGTATGGATACCTGTCGAACGCTACCTGTGGAGGCATTGGTGGATCAACCACAGGTGACAGTGGTGGAGGACATTCCAGAGGTGGTTAGCCCATGCCTGTGTTTGGGGGAACTGGGGCATCTGTTGGATGAGGCCTTGCCGGTGCTTAGTGAAGAAGGTAGCCCTGTGACTAAGGAGAGTATGAGGTGTGAGGAAGCGATGGGTGCTGGTGAAAATGTTAACAAGAAGGTGAGTGTGATTGTCATAACGGATGTGCATGAGTGTGCAAAAGGTCAAGAAGATGATAGTGATAATGGTATGGAAATTGTGAGTGAATCAAGGAAAAATCTGTAGCCTCTTCGGATGGGGAGGACATTTTAACACCAGCACAGAGGTCTTGTAAAAAAACCTTGGTGGTTGCGTCACAGACAGCGAAAGGAGGGGTTGCCTTTAAAGAACGAGTAAAAGGGGTAAAGGGAGGGAAGTGTGGGGCTAGAGTAGGGGAACAGAGAACCCCTGTGGTGACGCAACTACAAAGAACAAAAGGCAAAAGAAAGGAATTTATAGGCGCATAAAAAGAGGTGAGGGTCATCTTATAAATCAGTATACTGACATTAAGAGGGACGTTAAAAAGGGAATAAGAAAAGTTAAACGGGACTATGAAATTAAATTGCTAGGGATTCAAAACTAACCCAAAAAGTTTTTCCAGGTTTATAGAACAAAAGTTAGGGATAAGATAGGTCCCTTAAAAATAACTTTGGGCATCTTACTGACAAGGAGAATGATATGTGCTCTATTTTTAATAATTATTTTCTCTCGGTTTTCACACAGGAAGACATTAATAATATCCCAGTAATTAATTTTTACAGAGGCCCAGAAGAAGATAAATTATGTAATATCACAGTCACTAGCGAAATGATTATGAAACAGCTGGACCGACTGAAACAAAATAAATCGCCGGGTCCTGATGAGCTTTTGCAAGGGTTCTTAAGGAATGCAAAATGGAACTCTGTGAACCAATATCTAACATTTTTAATTTATCTCTTCAAACAGGTGTAGTGTCTGATATGTGGAAGATGGCTAATGTAATTCCTATTTTTAAAGCAGGGGACAAGTCACTACCGTCAAACTACCGCCCAATAAGCCTGACCTCAATTGTAGGCAAATTACTAGAGTCAATTATAGCTGATATTATTAGAAGCCATCTAGATAACCATAATTTGATTAATGATACCCAGCATGGATTCACGAGGGCCGTTCCTGCCTATCTAATTTATTAACCTTCTTCAGTAAAGCTTTTGAGGCTGTTGATCACGATAAAGAATTCGATATTGTTTATTTAGACTTTAGTAAGGCTTTTGATAGAGTACCGCACCAGAGACTGTTAAAGAAAGTGGCAGCTCATGGCATTGGGGAAAAAGTGCTGTCATGGATCGAGTCATGGCTCACCAATAGGAAGCAGAGAGTGTGCATAAATGGGGTTAAATCCGAATGGGGACTGGTAACAAGTGGTGTTCCACAGGGATCAGTCTTAGGCCCATTGTTATTTATAATATATATCAATGACCTTGATGAGGGAATTACTAGTGATATGAGCAAATTCGCCGACGACACGAAGATAGGTAGGATAATTGATTCAAACATAGATGTCATAGAACTTCAGGAAGATTTAGACAAACTTAATTCGTGGTCAGAAAAGTGGCAGATGCAGTTCAATGTAGATAAATGCAAGGTTCTGAAGCTCGGGAGTGTCCATAACCCAAGCACTTATAAGTTAAATAACGTAGAACTTAGCCATACAGATTGCGAGAAGGACTTGGGGGTGATGGTAAGCAGCAACCTTAAACCAAGACAGCAATGCCTAAGCGTACGTAATAAGGCAAATAGATTACTAGGATATATATCAAGAAGTGAGCAACAGAAGTCCAGAGGTTATATTGCAGCTTTATACATCATTAGTAAGGCCTCACTAGATTACCCCAGCTCAGTTCTGGTCTCCATATTACAGAATGGACATAAATTCGTTGAAAACATTCAGCGTAGAATGACTAAATTAATACATAGCATTAGAAATCTTCCTTACGAAGAAAGATTGAAAACCCTAAATTACATTCACTTGTAAGACGTAGAATGAGGGGAGACATGATCGAGGTATACAAGTGGAAAATGGTATTAACAAGGGGATATAAATAAGGTCTTGAGTATCTCTCCAAGAGAACCCAATAATGAATTCAAGTTAGATAGTTTAGATTTAGAAAGGATATAGGAAAGTATTGGTTTGGAAATAGGGTAGTTGATGAGTGGAACAGTCTGCCTAGTAGGGTTGATGAAGCTAGGACTTGGGTAGTTTCAAATTTAGGTTGGATAAATTCATGAGTGAGAGGGGTTGGATTGAGTGGGACTCGCGCATGAGTGGGTAGAATTGTCAAAGCTTATTTCTTGGGTAGCATTGAAGATTGGGTTGAGCAAATATTCTGTTAGTGGGACGGATTGTGAAGGACCTGCCTAGTATGGGCCAACAGGCCTGCTGCAGTGTTCCTCCTTTCTTATGTTCTTATGTTCTTATGTGAGGTTGTCGGGCCCCTCAATCTTGAGACGATGTTGTCAGTCCATCAATCTTGAATAGAATAACAGCATATGAGCAGAGGGAGCTTATATACTGTAGACAGGAAGGTGCAGCAGTTGTAGGAGGTGTCACATTTGTTCAATGTGGAAGTAGGTCGTACTTAAGGAATAGGCAAGCAGAAGAAATCCCTGTATTAGAATGCCAAGATGTTGCAGTGTCAGACAGGATGTGAATGAATGGTTCAGAGAACCGACGAGTTGGTAAATTAGACACATATGCAACACTTGGGTATCTTTATTGAGGAAACTTTCGCCACACAGTGGCTTCATCAGATCCATACAAAGGAGAATCGTGAAGAACAGGAGGAGTGTGAGGTTGTCAGGCCCTCAATCTTGAGACGATGTTGTCAGTCCATCAATCTTGAATATGATGAAGCCACTGTGTGGCAGAAACGTTTCCTCAATAAAGATACCCAAGTGTTGCATATGTGTCTAATTTACCAACTCGTCGGTTCTCTGAACCATTCATTCACATCCTGTCTGACACTGCAACATCTTGGTATCTTAATACAGGGATTTCTTCGCTTGCCTATTCCGGGCACGACCTACTTCCACATTGAACAAATGTGACACCTCCTCAACTGCTGCACCTCCTGTCTACAGTATATAAGCTCCCTCTGCTCATATGCTGTTATTCTATTCAAGATTGATGGACTGCAACATCTCTCAAGATTGAGGGCCTGACAACCTCACACTCTCCTGTTCTTCACGATTCTCCTTTGTATGGACTGATGAAGCCACTGTGTGGCGAAACGTTTCCTCAATAAAGATACCCAAGTGTTGCATATGTGTCTAATTTACCAACTCGTCGGTTCTCTGAACCATTCATTCACATCCTGTCTGACACTGCAACATCTTGGTATCTTAATACAGGGATTTCTTCGCTTGCCTATTCCTTGGGCACGACCTACTTCCACATTGAACAAATGTGACACCTCCTACAACTGCTGCACCTCTCCTGTCTACAGTATATAAGCTCCCTCTGCTCATATGCTGTTATTCTATTCAAGATTGATGGACTGACAACATCGTCTCAAGATTGAGGGCCTGACAACCTCACACTCCTCCTGTTCTTCACGATTCTCCTTTGTATGGACTGATGAAGCCACTGTGTGGCGAAACGTTTCCTCAATAAAGATACCCAAGTGTTGCATATGTGTCTAATTTACCACCTAAGAATTTACTCCTGTACTCACGACACTAATCAAACCCAGCCCCTCCCACTCATATATTTGTCCAATCTCTTTTTAAAGCCACCCAAGGTCCTAGCCTCTATCACCCTAATCGGAAGATTGTTCCACGCATCTACAACTCTGTTCGAAAACCAGTACTTGCCTATGTCCTTTCTAAATCTAAATTTATCCAATTTAAATCCGTTATTTCTCGTTCTTACTTGGTTCGATATCCTCAGTATTTTATTAATATCTCCTTTGTTTATGCCCATCATCCACTTGTACACCTCGATGATATCTCCCTCATTCTACGTCTCTCAGAGAGTGGAGATTCAATGCTCTAAGTCTATCTTCATACGGAGATTTCTTATACTGTAAATCATTTTAGTCATTCTTCTTTGTATGTTCTCCAATGAATCTATATCCATCCTGTAGTAAGGAGACCAAAACTGAGCTGCATAATCCAAATGAGGTCTCACTAGTAATGTATAGAGCTGTAAAATAACTTTTGGATTTCTGTTGCTTATACTTCTTGAAATAAATCCTAGTAATCTGTTAGCCTTATTGCGCACACTTAGGCACTGTTGTCTTGGCTTTAGATTTCTGCTTACCATGACTCCCAAGTCTTTTCACATTCTGTATGATCAAGCTCAACTTCACCTAGTATATAAATTCGAGGGATATTTTCATTACCAACGACTAGCACCTTACACTTGTCCACATTGAACTTCATCTGCCACTTTTCAGACCAAGACATTAATTTATCCAAATCCTCCTGAAGTTCACTGTTATCCTCCTCAGAATGAATTATACGGCCTATTTTTGTATCATCAGCAAATTTACTCATGTCACTTGCAATTCCTTCATCAAGGTCATTAATGTAAATTATGAACAACAATGGGCCCAAAACTGATCCTTGTGGAACGCCACTAGTGGTCAGAAAAGTGGCAGATGCATTTCAATGTAGATAAATGCAAGGTTCTGAAGCTCGGGAGTGTCCATAACCCAAGCACTTATGGTAAATTAGACACATATGCAACACTTGGGTATCTTTATTGAGGAAACGTTTCGCCACACAGTGGCTTCATCAGTCCATACAAAGGAGAATCGTGAAGAACATAACATAAGAACATAAGAATGGAGGAACACTAAGAAGGCCTACTGGCCCATACAAGGCAGGTCCTTATCAAAACCACCACTACCTAAGAATTTATTTCCGTACTCACGACACAAATCAAACCCAGCCCCTCCACTCATATATTTGTCCAATCTCTTTTTAAAGCCACCCAAGGTCCTAGCCTCTATCACAGTACTCGGAAGATTGTTCCACGCATCTACAACTCTGTTCGAAAACCAGTACTTGCCTATGTCCTTTCTAAATCTAAATTTATCCAATTTAAATCCGTTATTTCTGGTTCTTACTTGGTTCGATATCCTCAGTATTTTATTAATATCTCCTTTGTTTATGCCCATCATCCACTTGTACACGTCGATGATATCTCCCCCATTCTACGTCTCTCCAGAGAGTGGAGATTCAACGCTCTAAGTCTATCTTCATACGGGAGATTTCTTATACTGTAAATCATTTTAGTCATTCTTCTCTGTATGTTCTCCAATGAATCTATATCCATCCTGTAGTAAGGAGACCAAAACTGAGCTGCATAATCCAAATGAGGTCTCACTAGTGATGTATAGAGCTGTAAAATAACTTTTGGACTTCTGTTGCTTATACTTCTTGAAATAAATCCTAGTAATCTGTTAGCCTTATTCGCACTGCTTAGGCACTGTTGTCTTGGCTTTAGATTCCTGCTTACCTTGACTCCCAAGTCTTT
>WNWK01043799.1:0-15353 GCA_009830355.1 Cherax destructor | reverse complement strand
CTGAACCCAAACCCATCAGAGGTGTTGAGGGCGGCGCCTGCCCACCGCCCCATGACAGTAAAAAATAAAGTTGCCCCACAGCTCCACCAGGGCCAGAGACCAGAGTAGCACCCCCTTTTCTCTCACAGAGCTGGGTGGCAAATTTAAAAAAAACAAAAAAACTGTTGCCTTCCACAAGTTATTCCCAGAAGGCAAAAAAAGGGTTGTTTTGTTCAGAAGAACCTTTTTTTGGGGATTCAAACCCTTTGGAACCCCAAATGGAGCCCCAAAGGATTTTCGTAAGAACACCCAAGGGAAGAGGGGGGGAAAGGGGATAGAAGCGGGCCCTTTTATAAGGTGGGAGGCGTTACAACAAAAATTTTTTAAAAGGGGAAGGGAAAGGTAAGCCACCCGGAAGGTTTCGGTCGGGATGACAATGGGCCCCATGGAAGTCATCAAATGACTTTCCCCCGGCCAGGCACATTCTTTACCTTTACCCATGTGTAGGTGCGCGACACATCCTTTAATCGCACCTGCAATGTCGCATTGACCGTGTAGACGTTGTCCTGATGTCGCTCTACCAATGTCTCATATGCTGCAGCCGTTAACAACTTCACAAAGATCCTGTTCATGCCATTTAGTGCCACTCCATACAGTTCCTCCATATCAATGTTGTATATATCACGAAGAATAGTAGGTATTACTGTAGCCGCCACAGCAGGTTGGATTACTCCTGTAACCATGTCTATGCAGACGGTGTTGATGCGGCGTCTGCCCACCGCCGCCATGACAGTGAAAATAAAGTTGCTCACAGTCTCCACCAGGGGCCAGAGACCAGAGTAGCACACCCTTCTCTCACGAGAGCTGGGTGGCGAATTAAAAAAGAACATTACATAAAAACTGTTGCCTTCCACAAGTTATTCCCAGAAGGCAAAACAAGGATTGTTTTGTTCAGAAGAACCTTTGTCGAGGGATTCTAACCTATGTGAACACCACATGGAGACCCCGAAGTGACTTTCTGTAAGAACACCCAAGGGAAGAGGGAGGGAAATGGGATAGAAGCTGGCCTTTATAAGGTCAGGAGGCGATATACAACAATAATTTTTAAAGGGAAGGAAAGGTAAGCCAGCGGAAGGCTTCGGTCAGATGAGCAATAGCTCCAGTGGAGAGTCATCAAATGACTCTTGACCCGCGTCAGGAAACACTTGTCCTGTTTCCTGACTTATCTTGTAATAATGTTGGTAGAATTGCAGACAATATGTTAGGTAAAAGAACACATGTGCAAGTAATGCAACATTTTATTGTGGCATTAGTTGCACATGTGTCCTTTTACCTAACATACTGACAAATCTTACCTAAAGTATAGTAGAGGGCTGTTGCACTGATGATGGGGCAGCAGTGCCTCACTGGTTGCAGTGATGCAGTGTGAAGTTGTTAGCTGCTTGTGGAATCTACACTGAATAAGTGGGTATTCTATTCTTGTATCAGTTATTTTAATCACCTGATATTAAGTGTTATAATATCTCATTTTGTGTATCTCCCATGTATTTGCTTGGTCAAACTCTCCTCCTTAGTGACCAAGTTTCAATATCCCGATTGTGGGTTTCAGTACATGACAAGCAATACAGTGTTTTAAATTGTACAGTGGACCATGAACCATGGTGTTCAGTTTCCCATTGCTATATTAAGTGAGTTAGTGGTACACTACAATGGTTACTTCAAGAGGACTGACATAAACTTCACTCTCCTCAATATACAAGTTGTAAATATTTAAGTGAAGCCTCAGTAAAATTAAATAATAGAGTTATTCAGGTGTTCCATTATAAGTGTGAGTTAAGACGAAGCCTCGACTTATTAGATATTTGTATCATGTGGGCATCAGTGATACCTATCTTTAATGCCGGTGTAAATACCAGCAGCAGCAGCACTATACTTATTAATATTCCCGTGTAAGTTCCAAAATAAGCACTAAACTAATGCTTGAGAATTAGCACTAAACTATTGCCTGAGTATTAGCACTAAACTATTTCTTGAGAATTAGCACTAGAGTATTGCCTGAGTATTAGCACTAAACTATTGCTTGAGTATTAGCACTAAGTTGCTACTTGAGTTCATTGGCCATTCACAGGCAAGCCCATCAAAACTGAAGCAACGTGATTCACTTGTGATAAGCATTGGCAGACTTGCCTAGCTGCTGGTTCAGCACGGTGCACTCTCTCTAGCTTCTTTTTCGCCATCTGTCACCGTGGTGTTCACTTACTCTTCTATATGTACATACTGTACATACTTGTATATATCATCTGGTGAAGGCAAAAATACATTATAGTCTACTGGTGAATTTTGTTTGCTCCACATTACCATCACGACCAGGTCTCACAGGCCAGTCTTTACCTGTGTCCGTAATAGTCAATTAGTTGATCAGGACGACCTTCTGCTGGAGTGAGAAATGTTTCTGCATTCTCTACCTTGTTGTCATTTAGTGGGTTGCTGAACACAGACTCATACTGCTCTTTTAGAATTTCACTCATTTCCTGTTCATCGTCAGTAGCTTATTCTCCTCTCAATAATGGTCCAATTCTATAGGTAGTTCTTAACTTGAATTTTGCATTGGAATAGGAATATTTTGGGATTCTTGCAGTATCCTTTTGTTCCCTTTGTACTTCTTCTGTTTGGTATGATATTCTAAATTTTTGTTCTAATTCAGTTATCTCTCGCCTAAGACTATCTTTCTTCCTCAGTCTGATCTGACCCAATAAATGGAGTCTTTCTATTGAATATAAGTAAGCCATGACTTAATCCAAGAGAGAATTTCTTATTCTTCATAGTGATATCAGATTATAACCACTATTATTCATTCTAATACTTCACCTATTTTGTAGAGAATATCTCATTGTTTATCATTCTCATCACCAGCACGCTGTCACTGTTGTGACTTTTGAAAGACTAGCAACAAGTGTTAGACTAAGTATACCCATAATAATACACACAGTGTAAGACAACAATGCACAGTAAATACTACAATATATTGAACAACACTTCAAAACATAGTACAGTATGATACCTCTTACAATTTTCCGTTAAAGCTTTTATCAAGCTACTGGTTTCTATGACAGGGTGACAGGAGTAAGACAAGAGAGAGAGAGAGAGGGGTGGGTAGATTGCGTTTTCTTGGACTGTAAGAAGGCATTTGACTCAGTTTCACAAAAGAGATTAGTGCATAAGCTGGAGGACAAGGTAGTAATAACAGGGAAGGCACTACAATGGATCAGGGAATACCTGTCAGGAAGACAACAGCGAGTCATGGTACGTGGCGAGGTGTCAGAGTGGGCGCCGGTGACGAGTGGGGTTCCACAGGGGTCAGTCCTAAGACCGGTGCTGTTTCTGGTGTTACAAAATGACACGATATCTATTAGTAATAGACATCTCCAGCGAACACTAGAAAGGATAGCCCTTCTAGCATCCAGCCTGTTACTGGGCTTTTGCAACAAAGTCAGTATCCTGGTCCAGTTATCCAACATATCCAATAGTCACCAAGAGGATTACAACTGATAGGGTACTAACCAAAGCATAAAATTTAATATGTTTATTAAACAAGTTAGTGTCTAGGGTTTCAAAGTAAATAAATGTACATATGATAAGGATATTCATTAAGTTATGAATTAGGAGGTTAATTAGGAGGTTAGCTCCTACACAGCTCTCATATACAATAAGTCTGTGCTGAGGGCACATATATAAAAATGACTCAGAAGTACCATCAGGTACAATGTCAGTAATTACAATAATATATACAAATAAGAATAAATTGTGTATGAGTGATCTCCCGGTAACTCTAAGACTCGACTCAACCAGTGTACGACTGAACTTCTCATAAGCTAGCTTCTCTAACAAACTGACAATCAGAACAGCTTGATTGACCAGTAAAATGACCAATTCGTAGAACAGCAATATAACAGGCAACAGCAACACAGCGTCAGGAACCAGGAGATAGAAAATCGACCCTAACTGGGGACCATCAGTAGATCCTCCAAAACAGTCACAAAACTCCTTTACTACTGAAGCTAGGTTCAGTATAAACAATCCCAGACTGTGATGGTGCACAGATGCCTTATCGAAGTAGGTCAGGAGCTGTAGCAAGAGACCTGAGTTGTATCAGAGTGTCAATGTGACACACAACCCAGAAAAACGTCGAAAATCACTGTCTAGTCTATCCTCTGTGAACAGAGTTACACAGAGTCCTGAGAAGTATGTTTCGTCTCACCACTGAACACATACTCTACCAAAACAGAGTCTAAATGACGAGAAAACAAGTAGAAATAGGAGCCAGGTGTTGACTTTACGATGGTCAGCAGGCCAGAGAGAGAGAGGGAGGAGAAGCAACCACCCAGCTCAGGTGTGGTCACGTGACTGCCCACGTGACCAGCACGGCTACTCAAAGACGGTGCTAGGTACAGGCTGACACAAACAAGCAAGTGGTAGTTAACAAAGTAGTTAGCCAACTCCAAGGCAGCTACGACACACTTGAGCACAATATAAAATGTTACATCCTACCTAATAAATATAGCTAAGTCAAATAATGTCAAATAAAAGTCTAATAATAATATAAAGCACGATATTAACGAGTTAGCTATTATCGAGAATATCAGCAATATAAAATTATAAGAAAATGGAAAATATACATCAATCACATATATGACCAAGACCCAAGTCGTGAAACACTTGTCCTGTGTCCTGACGAACCTCACCTAATCTAACCTGGCTACTGAGACAGCAAAAGTATTGCAAATAATTTTTTTTTTTTTAGAGGGATAGAGGAAGGAGCAGACTCATAAAAGGGATAAACGGGGAAGATTATACAGCTCCTGGGGGAGATGTCGAAGGTATTTAGGCTTAATTCAGGGAACTGGAACACAGATCCAATTCCCCAGATCAAGAGCCCCTCACCAGCGTCAAGAAATCTTCCTTGATGGGGGCTGAGGGAAGAACCACACCAATTGTACACACATCAGGGTCGAACTTACAACATCCTGTGTACAACTAATGATGCGCACATTACCTGGGCTACTAAAGAAGACTTGACATCCAGACAAGGTTTAAATCAACTAGAAATAACAAAGTTAACTATATAAAAGGAATCCTTTCAGAAACAATGCTAGCTTTAGAGAATTCACAGAAACAAAGGATGTTCTGGACGATGAGTCAGTAAGTCACAGGGGAGAAGGACTCTGTGTTAAAGACTCACTGTAAGGAACCTCTGAACTCACTGAATGATATTGTAGAAGTGATGGGAATTAAAGTAGGGAAAAGGAATCTGGTAATTATGTGAGTGTATCAACCAGTGTCAGCAATGACAGAGGAATTCAAAGAACAGTTAATTTAGAAAAACTTTGAAAACCCTACGTGAAATATTATCCTTTTTTGATCAATTCATTTTGCCACATGTTGAATGGAAGATGGCTGACAACAGTAGTGTATGAGACATAGTACCAGAAACACGGTAGTGTATCAGACATAGTACCAGAAACATGGTAGTGTATCAGACATAGTACCAGAAACATGGTAGTGTATCAGACATAGTACCAGAAACACGGTAGTGTATCAGACATAGTACCAGAAACACGGTAGTGTATCAGACATAGTACCAGAAACACAGTAGTGTATCAGACATAGTACCAGAAACACGGTAGTGTATCAGACATAATACCAGAAACACGGGAGTGTATCAGACATAATACCAGAAACACAGGAGTGTATCAGACATAGTACCAGAAACACGGTAGTGTATCAGACATAATACCAGAAACACAGGAGTGTATCAGACATAATACCAGAAACACGGGAGTGTATCAGACATAATACCAGAAACACGGGAGTGCATCAGACATAATACCAGAAACATGGTA
The DNA here is from genome assembly GCA_009830355.1 of Cherax destructor. NCBI lineage: Eukaryota > Metazoa > Arthropoda > Malacostraca > Decapoda > Parastacidae > Cherax > Cherax destructor. Next base: position 9,474 of record WNWK01043799.1, on the reverse strand, counting down.
GTGTATCAGACATAGTACCGGAAACATGGTAGTGTATCAGACATAGTACCTGAAACACGGTAGTGTATCAGACATAGTACCAGAAACACGGTAGTGTATCAGACATAGTACCAGAAACACGGTAGTGTATCAGACATAGTACCAGAAACACGGTAGTGTATCAGACATAATACCAGAAACACGGGAGTGTATCAGACATAATACCAGAAACACGGGAGTGTATCAGACATAATACTAGAAACACGGGAGTGTATCAAACATAATACCAGAAACATGGTAGTGTATCAGACATATTACCGGAAACACGGTAGTGTATCAGACATAGTACCGGAAACACGGTAGTGTATCAGACATAGTACCAGAAACACGGTAGTGTATCAGACATAGTACCAGAAACACGGTAGTGTATCAGACATAGTACCAGAAACACGGTAGTGTATCAGACATAGTACCAGAAACACGGTAGTGCATCAGACATAATACCAGAAACACGGGAGTATATCAGACATAATACCAGAAACACAAGAGTGTATCAGACATAATACCAGAAACACGGGAGTGTATCAAACATAATACCAGAAACATGGTAGTGTATCAGACATATTACCGGAAACACGGTAGTGTATCAGACATAGTACCGGAAACACGGTAGTGTATCAGACATAATACCAGAAACACGGTAGTGTATCAGACATAATACCAGAAACACGGGAGTGTATCAGACATAATACCAGAAACACGGGAGTGTATCAGACATAATACCAGAAACACGGGAGTGTATCAGACATAATACCAGAAACATGGTAGTGTATCAGACATAGTACCGGAAACACGGTAGTGTATCAGACATAGTACCAGAAACACGGTAGTGTATCAGACAAAATAGCAGAAACACGGTAGTGTATCAGACATAATACCAGAAACACGGTAGTGTATCAGACATATACCAGAAACACGGAGTGTATCAGACATAATACCAGAAACACGGAGTGTATCAAGACATAATACCAGAAACACGGAGTGTATCAGACATAATACCAGAAACACGGAGTGTATCAGACATAATACCAGAAACACGGTAGTGTATCAGACATAATACCAGAAACACGGGAGTGTATCAGACATAATACCAGAAACACGGTAGTGTATCAGACATAGTACCAGAAACACGGTAGTGTATCAGACATAGTACCAGAAACACGTAGTGTATCAGACATAGTACCAGAAACACGGAGTGTATCAGACATAATACCAGAAACACGGAGTGTATCAGACATAATACCAGAAACACGGTAGTGTATCAGACATAATACCAAAACGGAGTGTATCAGACATACGAACCGGTAGTGTATCAGACATAGTACCAGAAACACGGTAGTGTATCAGACATAGTACCAGAAACACGGTAGTGTATCAGACATAGTACCAGAAACACGGTAGTGTATCAGACATAATACCAGAAACACGGGAGTGTATCAGACATAATACCAGAAACATGGTAGTGTATCAGACATAGTACCGGAAACACGGTAGTGTATCAGACATAGTACCGAAGCACGGTAGTGTATCAGACATAATACCCCCCCATGGGGCTCCAGGTTTTCCCAATCAATCTTCTTGTGATTGAAATCACCATAACTAGTAACTTTGCTCTCCCCATGTGAGCTCTTCTGGCCACCTCGGCTAGTGTGTCTACCATTGTTCTGTTGCTCTCGTCATATTCTTCTCTTGGCTTCCTGCAGTTCTGTGGCAGGTTGTACATTGCAGCAATTACCACCTTATGGCTCTCAGACTGGATTGTTCCTACTATGTAGTCCCTTTCGCCCATTCCATCCATTCCTTCTACTTCCTCAAATCCCCACCGGTTCTTAATGATCAGTGCAACTCCTCCTCTCCCTCTGCTCCCTCTATCTTTCCTGAGGATTTGATATCCAGGTGGAAAGATTGCATCTGTTATCATCCTGGTGAGTTTTATTTCTGTGAGTGCTATTATGCATGGGTTGTCTCCTTTATTCTTTCATGCCACTCCTCACATTTATTTGTTATTCCATCTGCATGTGTATACCAAACCTTCAATTTCTTTTCTAAAACCATAGTCTGGGGGGTACTTTGGGGTATGGCATGTGTGTTTTGGGTTAGAATGTTTGGTTGCATTGGGGTTGTTCAGGTTGGGGGACATCTGTAGGTGATTGAATTGGAGCTTCCTCCTGCGTCTGGGTTCTCCTGTCCATCTCTATTTCCTCCTTTTGTCTTTGTACCATCTCTTTCAGTTTCTGTCTTTCTTCTCGTGTTCTGTCGCAGTCAAGATACACCCTCCGGTACTCTGACATATCACCTAGTCTTGCTTTCTCCTGCAGGATCCTGTTTCGAGTCAATTCTGCCTTGAAAATCACTTTGACTGGCCAGATTCTTCCTCTTGCAAACCCCCCTATTCTCAGAAAATTTGCCAGCTGGGTCATGTCATCTCCTATTGCTTTCATGATGCTTTCAATCGCTTTTTTAACCCCTTGTCTTCTTGCTTCGTAAGTTTCCCCTTCAGCTTCCTGGAGCCCATAAACAAAGACTGATCTCTCTCTTTCATTCTCCCACTGCCTATCCCTATGTAACCGGAGTCGATTTAGTTGCCTCCATTGCAGCTTTCCTTTCTTCAGTTTCTTCACTGTCTGTTATCCCTTGGCCTAGTGGCTTGTCGTTTTCCCTTCTTAACTTACCCTGTGCACTGCTGTGGCTTAGCTCTTCCTTTTTCTACACTCCCCTCGATTGTTCCTGATGTGAGCCTCTCTTTTTCTCGGGCTCCACGATGATCTGATAGGGCCTCTGCATACAATTTCACTCTGTTCTCTACAGTCCCCTTATTTGTGACTGAGGTAGCAGTTTCTGATACCATGTCCACATTGCTTTTTAGTTCTTTAGGCTGTTTCAAAATTTCAGCTCCTCTTCTAATCTCTGTATCTTAGCCTTTGCTGTTGTGACTTGCTTCTCCCACTTCCTGCTTTCTGCAGCTATCCTCTCCTCCATTTTCAGGCTTTCGGCAGCTATCCTCTCCTACATTTTCATGCTAAGCTCCTCTAGCTTCTTTCCCCACTCATGTTCCCTTTTCATGAGCTCTGCAGCCCAATCTTCCTTCGCAGACTCATCCTCCAGTCCCCTAGTTTTCCGTCCTGCTCTCTGGCATCCCATTTTTTTTAAGATGCCACAGAGTGAAAAACTATGTATTTCTGTGTGGTTGTTTTGTGGTGTGATTGCCTGAGTGTTTGTGTGAGGGTGGAGGGAGGGAGAGGAGAAACTGGAGACAGTGGGGATATGGAAGAGAGGTGGGAGGAGGAAAGGGAAATATAGAGAGAGTGAGGAGGGAGAGCAGAGTGGAGAGAATGGGAGAGGAGGGGAAGAATTAGGGTGAGAGAGGGGGGATCAGGGAAGGGAGTGGGGGAGAGGTGGGGGAGGGAGCAGGGGGAAAGAGTGTGTGTGGGTCTGTATGTATGTGTGTGTGTGTGTGTGTGTGTGTGTACTCACCTAGTTGTTGTTGCAGGGGTCGAGACATAGCTCCTGGCCAAGCCTCTTCACTGGCCGCTACTGGGTCACTCTCCCTGCGCCATGAGCTTTATCATACCTCTTCTTAAAGCTATGTAAGGAAACTGCCTCCACTACATCGCTTCCCAAACTATTCCACTTCCCGACCACTCTGTGACTGAAGAAATACTTCCTAACATCTCTGTGATTCATCTGAGTCTTCAACTTCCAACTGTGTCCCCTTGTTGTGTGTCCCATCTCTGGAACATTCTGTCTCTGTCCACCTTGTCAATTCCTCTCAGTATTTTAGATGTCATCATGTCCCCCTTATCTCTCCTGTCCTCTAGTGTCGTCAGGTCGATTTCCCTTAACCTCTCCTCGTAGGACATACCCCTTAGCTCCGGGACTAGTCTTGTTGCAAACCTTTGCACTTTCTCTAGTTTCTTTACGCGCTTGGCTAGGTGTGGGTTCCAAACTGGTGCTGCATACTCCAGTATGGGCCTAACATACACAGTGTACAGGGTCCTGAACGATTCCTTATTAAGATGTCGGAATGCTGTTCTTAGGTTTGCTAGGCGCCCGTATGCTGCAGCAGTTATTTGGTTGATGTGCGCCTCAGGAGATGTGCCTGGTGTTATACTCACCCCAAGATCTTTTTCCTTGAGTGAGGTTTGTAGTCTCTGGGCCCCTAGACTGTACTCCGTCTGCGGTCTTCTTTGCCCTTCCCCAATCTTCATGACTTTGCACTTGGTGGGGTTGAACTCCAGGAGCCAATTTCTGGACCAGGCTTGCAGCTTGTCCAGATCCCTCTGTAGTTCTGCCTGGGCCTCGTCCGATTGAATTCTTCTCATCAACTTCACATCATCTGCAAACAGGAACACTTCGGAGTCTATTCATTCCGTCATGTCGTTCACAAATACCAGAAACAGCACCGGTCTAGGACTGATGATCCTGTGGCACCGCTTTACAGTGCCCACTTGACATAGTGGTGGTCATGTTGGTGAGTCATGATGTGGTGTGAGTGTATGTGTGTGACGGATTATTTGGTGAAAGGAGTCTGGTGTGGGTCGGTGGTGGCAGGTGGTGGGTTGTTGTGGTTTGGTGGTGCAGGAACATTGGGGGTCAGTTGATGGTCATGTGTCGTCATGTGGTGACATCGTGGAGCATGTATGGGTCTAGGTGATTGTTGGTGGATCGGGTGGTCAGTGTGGCCATGTGATCATGGTGGTGGGTCATGTTGGTGGGTCATGGTGGTGGTCTGTGAGGGTCATGGTGTGGCGGTGATCTTGGTGGGGTCAATGGTTAGTGTGAGTCAGTGTGGCGGGTGGTCAGGGGTCATGGTGGTGGGTCATGGTGGTGGTCATGTTGGTGGGTCATGGTGGTGGGTCATGTTGATGAGTCATGGTGGTGGGTCATGTTGATGGGTCATGGTGGTGGGTCATGTTGGTGGGTCATGGTGGTGGGTCATGTTGGTGGGTCATGGTGGGGAGTCATGTTGGTGGGTCATGGTGGGGTCATGTTGGTGAGTCATGGTGGGGTCATGTTGGTGAGTCATGTTGGTGGGTCATGGTTGTGGGTCATGTTGGTGAGTCATGGTAGTAGGTCATGATAATAAGTCAAAGGGTGAATCATTGTGGGGGTATCATGATATTTGATCATGGTGGTGGGTAATGGTGATGGGTCAAGGAAGTTGGTCTCTGGTAAGTCGTTCTAGTGATAATAATAATAATAATAATAATAATAATAATAATAATAATAATAATAATAAATATCTTTATTTACTACATGTACAAGGTATACAGACCATAGCTGACATCAATGACATACTACTATATAGAAAGCCCCTTGTTATGCTGAGCATTTCCCGCAAATTAGGCCAGTTTTGTCCCAGGATGCGACCCCATACCAGTCGACTAACACCCAGGTACCTATTTTATACTGATGGGTGACCATGGACAGCAGGTGTCTTATGGAAACACGTTCCTAATGTTTTCCAGCCGTACCGGGGATTCGAACTCCGGACCTCAGTGTGTGAGCTGAGTGCGCTAGCGATCGAGCTACGGGAATCATGGCAGTCTAAGAACACCATTACTACAAATAATAACCGATGTTGCTCGAAATGCTCTGCATAACCAGGGATTTTCTATACAGTATGTCACTGATTTCAGCTATGGTCTGTATAAGTTGTATCATGTACTTGTAAAAATATATTATTATTATTATTATTATTATTATTATTATTATTATTATTATTATTATTATTCCACTCACTACGACAATCTCGCTACACCACTCACTCACCCACATCCAACCTACCACCCACACCACTACCACCCCACACACACCACTCTACACCACCCCACACCACTACCACCACCCACACCCCCACTACACCCACCACTCACCACACCACTGGAGATATCTGGATATCTCCAGTGAAAAACATGGAAGTGATAAGTACATTGCAAGAACTCTGTAGGTGTAAAGGGACCGCGACTCTTCATCATCCTCCCTCCTTGCTATAAGAGGGAGATTACCAACAGACCCCTGGTTGTCGTTTTAGAGGGAACTCGACAAGTTTCTCAAATCTGTTCCTGATCAGCCAGGCTGTGGTGATTGTTTTGATCTGCGGGTGGTAGGCACTAACAGCTTGACGGGGACGTGGGGGCGGTGACCTCCAGACAACCCACTACCACCCCCACACAATTACCACCCCCACACTATTACCATCTCCACACTATTACCCCCACACTATTACCATCCCCACACTATTACCATCCCCACTATTACAATCCCACACTATTACCATCCCCCACTATTACCACCCCACACTATTACAATCCCCACACTATTACCATCCCCCACTATTACCATCCCCACACTATTACCATCCCCACACTATTACCACCCCCACACTATTACCATCCCCACACTATTACCATCCCCACACTATTACCATCCCCACACTATTAACATCCCACACTATTACCATCCCCACACTATTACCACCCCCACTGTTACCATTCCCACACTATTACCACCCCACACTATTATCATCGGCACACTATTACCCCCACTATTACCACCCCCAAAACTATTACCACCCCACTATTACTACCCCACACTATTATCACCCCACACAATTACCATCCCCACACTGTTGCCACCCCCACACTATTACCACCCCCACAATTACCACCCCCAAACTACCACCCCACACTATTACCATCCCCACTGTTACCACCCCCAAACTATTACCATCCCCACACTATTAGCACATCACACTATTACCATCCCCACATTGTTAACACCCTCACACTATTACCATCCCCACACTGTTACCACCCTCACACTATTACCATCCTCACAACACTATCATCTCCCCGATAACATCACAACACCACCACCACCCCCACAACACCACCACCACCCCAACAACACCACTACTATCCCCACAACACCACCCCAACAACACCACCACCACCCTCACAACACCACCATCACCCCGACAACACCACTACTACCCCCACAACACCACCATCACCCACACAACACCACCACCACCCCCACAACACAACTACCACCCTCACAACACCACCACCACCCCACACCACCACCACCCCCACAACACCATTATAATCCCGACAACACTACTACTACCCCACAACACCACCACCACCCCACAACACCACTACTACCCCCACAACACCACTACTACCCCCACAACACCACTACCACCCCACAACACCACCACCACCCCCACAACACCACCACCACCCCCACAACACCACCACAATCCCGACAACACCACTACTACCCCCACAACACCACCACCACCCCCACAACACCACTACTACCCCCACAACACCACCACCACCCCACAACACCACTACTACCCCCACAACACCACTACCACCCCCACAACACCACTACCACCCGCACAACACCTCTATCACTGTCACACCACTATTACCACCCTTACGCCACTATTACCACCACCCCACACCCCCACTTCTACCCTTACACCCCCACTACCACCCCAACACCAGCTGAGGTCAGCCTACAGAGGTTCTGTGGTTTCCGGTCCAGTTGGTCTCGCCTCCAAGACGATGTGGCGTCTTAAGAAGTATTTACAAGTATGTGTGTAAAACTCTGGCTCTTCCCCTTACCTCCAGGCTTTCTCTCCTTCATGCTTTATCTTTCTTTCTATTTCCCTATTTTTCTAAGTTTCTTTTTCTTCTAATTTGTATCTGCATTCTCTCTCTCTCTCTCTCTCTCTCTTTGTTTTTACACAGGGCTTGACAAGGTTAGGTTAAGGGTCCCTAGCTTTATTGACAAGCTATTTACAAGTTAATTGTTCCTAACTTTATTGACAAGCTAAGAGCTGATACCTACATCAGCTCATTTGAAAGCATTTTTATTGTTATGAAACATTGGTGCTACTCAATTTTGTAACTTAAAATTAATAGATTAACTAAATTTGTAATTTTTACTGTACTTTATTTACATTCTAGCTTAATTACATATAACACAATACCCAAACTCATTGGTGCTACATTGTTTTTGATAATTATATCTCTTTAGTTTATATCTATTTTTTATTTTCATACTAGCTTAATACATACTCAATACCAAGACCACTATGTTTATTTGTTACTATACTCTATTTGACCAATGTGCATTAGTTATATACTTACCAAAACATCCCTTACAACAGATATCAGTACTATAACTCACCACACTATACATGATATAACAAAATCACTATTTAACCTAAATGATGAATGATCACGTCGACCCTGATCTAAACCTATTTAATCGAACACCATTCAAAATTTACTGAAAATAACTGCCTCTACTACACAGCATCACAAGCCCACACTGTCCTAAACACTACTAAAAGTATAACAGTTCTTAACTACAATGTCCGATCCTTAAGCAAACACTATGATGACCTCCTTGCCCTCCTTGGTTCCCTAAAAACAACCTTCACATGTATTGTCCTTACTGAAACCTGGCTTAAGCAGGATACAATAGATATCTACTCGCTGCCAGGATACACAGCAATACACAATCTGCAGACCACATCAAGCGGGGAGGTATTGCAATCTATTACTCTAATGAAATATCCTGCTGTGACACCACTTGCTATAATGATGAATATGGAGAATATATTTTTGCTAAATTTACTGCACAAAACCTTAAGACTCCCATAACCATCGGGGCCATTTACCGGATGCCTCATACAAACATCCCAATTTTAGCGATCAACTAAAACGCAAATAACAAACAACCAATTGAACAAACACCACCTTATCTTAGCTGGAGACTTCAACATCAACCTTGGCCTACCAGATGACCAGCCAGTAACCGATTTCATCAACAATATGAACAACACACTTCTCATACCAACAATAACCAAACCAACTAGGCTTACCGATACGAGTGCAACCATAATTGACCATATATGGACCAATATCCTAGCTTCCTTAAATCGGGGATAATAACAGACAGCACCACAGACCACTACCCCACCTTCCTCTTAACAAACATTAGTAAACCGCCCCTAGAATACACCAAAGTTTCATTCCGACTCCATGACCAAGCTTCAATAAATAACTTCACAACAGAGCTAGACACAGTTGACTGGGCTATAGAATTCCCAAATGCCAAGGGTATCGATGAGTGGACAGACACCTTTCTTAATAAATTACATAGACTATACAACAAACATTGTCCTATAAAAATGAAACAGATTACGAATAAACGGTTAGGCTGCCCATGGCTAACTAACAACTTACTAAAATCCATTAACAAGAAACATCAATATGAGAAGCAATATAGACGGGGATTCATACATAAGGAGTTTGTTAAACACTATTCATCAGTTCTCACCAAACTAATAAAAAAGCCAAACAATTGTACTACTCCAGCAGATTCACTGAAACAAGAGGAGATATAAAA
>WNWK01043798.1:0-15353 GCA_009830355.1 Cherax destructor | reverse complement strand
CTGTATAGCAGGATAACGCGGGATAGCAAAAAAGTGCACATAGATACTGACACGACACAACTAGCACGTTGAAGAAAAACCCCAAATGTGGGGGCCCAAGACTGTTCAACTCCCCCCAGCGTAAAGGGGGATTACCATGCCCCCTGACTGTCTTCAAGCAGGCACAGACAGGCACCTGTCGCCCCACCACCCGGGGGCTTGGTTCGTATTTGGGCCCGGGGCCCAGCAGTAACAGCCGGTTTGATCAGGCCTGATTCCCATGAGGCCTGGTAAAGAGGGGCCCGGGGGCGTTGCCCCCCGGAACTCTCCAGGTAAACTCCAGGTAATATCTGAGTATAAATTTCTCATCATAGAACTTCATATTTTTTTGAGTGACCCATTTGAAGATTTGGTTGATGCCCGTTTGGGAGTCTTGCAGTGTCTTAAAGAAGGTCACTGTCATGGCAATCCGGGTGTCATACGAAAAGGAAAACGGAGCTATGACTTAACTTGTCTATGTCAGAAATGAGGATGGGGAATAGAATGGGAGCGAGTACTGTGCCTTGTGGAACAGAGCTTTCACTGTGGCTGCCTCAGACTTTACTCTGTTTACTATTACTCTCGTGTTTATTTGCGGAAGTTATGATCCATCTCCAACTTTCCTGTTTTTCCCTTTTATCCCCTTTTTTGTGTGCTTTACGCCATGGCCCTTGTCGAAAGCTTTAGCAAATCTTGTATACTACATCTGCATTTTGTTTATCCTCTACATCATCCAGGACCTTGTCATAGTGGTCCAGAGCTGGGACAGGCATGAGCGACCTGCTCAAACCCTGGCGGTTTGGAAAATTATGGTTTTTTATTTTGTTTTCTCTACCCTTAAAGTTTTTGCGGGGGTTTTCCCTTTTTTTACCATTTTACTTTTCCCCTTTCTTTCTTCCCTTTTCTTTCCCCTTTTCTTTTTCTAAAAAACCCAACAAAACCAGTTTTTCTTTTATTTTGCTGTTTTACTGCATGTTACCGTATGCAGTTTACATGTTTTGCAGTGTTAAATGTTTCTGAGTGTTACAGATTAAAGGTTTTTTTACTGCGTTTACCTTTTTTGTGTTTCTACTTTAATGCATGTTTATGTTATGGTGTTACTGTTATTTCAGTGTTATTTATGCAGTTTACGTTTGCATTTTATTTTCCATTTTTACTGTTCTCTTTTTACGTTACGCAGTGTTACTGTTACTGAATGTTACGGTTACTGCAGTGTTACGGTTACTGCAGTGTTACTGTTACTGCAGTGTTACTGTTGCTGCAGTGTTTGTTGTTTTTGCAGTGTTACTACTGGTATTGCAGTGTTACTACTGGTATTGCAGTGTTACTGTTACTGAAGTGTTACTACAGTTACTGAAGTGTTACTGCAGTGTTACACTGTTATTGCATTGTTTCTACTGTTACTGCATTGTTGCTGATGTTACTGCAGTGTTACTGTTACTGCAGTGTTATTACTGTTACTGCAATGTTACTACTGTTACTGCAGTATTATTCTTACTGCATTTTACTGTTTCTGCAGTGTTACTGTTACTGCAGTGTTATTACTGTTACTGCAATGTTACTACTGTTATTTCAGTGTTCTGTTACTGCATTTTACTGTTTCTGCAGTGTTACTGTTACTGCAGTGTTACTGTTACTGCAGTGTTAGTGTTACTGCAGTGTTACTGATACAGCAGTGTTACTGTTACTGTAGCGTTACTACAGTTACTGCAGTGTTACTCCTAGTGCAGTGTTACTGATATAGCAGTGTTACTGTTACTGTAGCGTTACTACAGTTCTGCAGTGTTACTCCTAGTGCAGTGTTACTGTCACTGCAGTGTTACCACTGTTACTGTAGGGTTACTACTGTTACTACAGTGTTACTACTGTTATTGCAGTGTACTACTGTTACTGCTGTTGCTAAAGTGTTACTGTTACTGCAGTGTTATTTCAGTGTTTCTACTGTTACTGCAGTGTTACTACTGTTAATGCAGTGTTACTGTAGTGTTTGTTACTGCAGTGTTACTACTGTTAGTGTTATTGCAGCGTTACTGCAGTGTTACTACTGTTTCTAGTGTTACTGTTACTGCAGTGTTACTACTGTTATTACACACAGTGTTTCTAATGTTACTGTAGTGTTACTGCTCTTATTGTAGTGTTACTATTGTTAATGCAGTGTTACTCTTACTGCAGTGTTATTGTTACTGCATTGTTACTAAAGTGTTTCTGTTGCTGCAGTGTTACTCTTATTGCAGTGTTACTGTTAATGCAGCGTTACAAATGTTACTGCAGTGTTTCTACTGTTATTGCAATGTTACTGTTACTTCAGTGTTACTGTTACTGCAGCGTTACTGTTACTGCATTGTTACTGTCACTTCAGTGTTATTATTGTTACTGCAGTGTTACTGTTATTGCAGTGTTACTACTGTCACTGCGGTGTTACTGTTATTGCAGTGTTACTACTGTTACTGCCATGTTACTGTTACTGCAGTGTTACTGTTACAGAAGTATTACTGTTACTGGAGTTACTACAATTACTGCAGTGTTACTACAGTTACTGCAGTGTTACTCCTAGTGCAGTGTTACTGTTATTACAGTGTTACCACTGTTACTGCAGCGTTACTACTGTTACTGCAGTGTTACTACTGTTACTGCAGTGTTACTATAGTTACTGCAGTGCTACTACTGTTACTAAAGTGTTTCTACTGTTACTGCAGTATTAGTGATGTTACTGCAGTGTTACTGTTACTGCAGTGGTACTACTGTTACTGCAGTGTTACTACTGTTACTGCAGTGTTACTACTGTTACTGCAGTGTTACTGTTGCTGCAGTGTTACTGTTATTGCTGTGTTACTGTTATTGCTGTGTTACTGCAGTGTTTATGTTACTTCAGTGTTTATGTTACTTCAGTGTTACTGTTACTATGTTACTGTTGCTGTACTGTTTGTTATTGTTATTGCACTGTTACTGTTGTTACTGCAGTGTTACTGTTGCTGAAGTGTTTGTTACTGTTACTTCAGTGTTACTGTTATTGCTGTTACTGCAGTGCTGCTACAGTTACTGCAGTTTTGCGGTCACTGCAGTGTTACCACTGTTACTGCAGTGTTACTCTTATTGCAATGTTACTGTTACTGCAGTGTTACTGTTACTGCAGTGTTACTGCTTCAGCAGTGTTATTGTTACTGCAGTGTTACTGCTTCAGCAGTGTTATTGTTACTGCAGTGTTACTGCTTCAGCAGTGTTATTGTTACTGCAGTGTTACTCCTAGTGCAGTGTTACTGTCACTGCAGTGTTACTACTGTTACTGTAGTGTTACTTCCGTTACTGCAGTGTTACTACTGTTAGTGCAGTGTTATTACTGTTAGTGCAGTGTTATTACTGTTAGTGCAGTGTTATTACTGTTAGTGCAGTGTTATTACTGTTAGTGCAGTGTTATTACTGTTAGTGCAGTGTTATTACTGTTAGTGCAGTGTCATTACTGTTAGTGCAGTGTTATTACTGTTAGTGCAGTGTTATTACTGTTAGTGCAGTGTTATTACTGTTAAGTGCAGTGTCATTACTGTAGTGCAGTGTCATTACTGTTAGTGCAGTGTCATTACTCTGCGTTACGTTTGCAGTGTTTACCTTTAGCAGGCGTTACTGTTGCAGTGTTACTCGTAATGTGCTATAGTTTACCTGTTACTGCAGTGTTCATTACTCTAGTGTTACTGTTACTGCAGTTGTACCACTTTACTGCAGTTGTACCACTGTTACTGCAGTGTTACCACTGTTACTGCAGTGTTACCTTTACTGCAGTGTTACCACTGTTACTGCAGTGTTACACGTTATTGTAGGACTTCTACTAGCATGTATCGGATGTGTGAGATATCTGCAGATGCGGATGAATTGTGCGGATGTTCCGTGGATGCGGATGTCCACTGATACTCATGTTCTACTGTTACTCCAGTTTACTGTTATTTACTGTTACTGTAGTGTACTACTGATAATGCGAGTTTACGTGGTTTGTAGTGTTATTGTGTACTATATTCCTGTTACTGCTGTGTTACTATCTCAGTGTTACTGTTACTGCAGTGTTACTGTTGCTGCAGTGTTTGTTACTACTTACTGCAGTGTTACTGTTATTGCAGTTATTGTGTTCTCTGCATTGCTACGTTACTGTGTATTTACTACTGTTACTTTACTGTTACTACTGTTGCTGCAGTGTTTACTGTTACTGCAGTGTTACTGTGTTACTGTAGTGTTACTACTGTTTCTGCATTGTATGCAGCGCTACTGTTTACTGTAGTGTTACTGCAGTGTTACTCTTTATAGTGTTACTGTTACTGCAGTGTTACTCTTTCTGTATTGTTATGAGGTACTACTGTTACATGTTACGAGTGTATATCTTCTGTGTGTACAGTGTTATTAGATGAGTCTATGTATGTACAGTGTCTGTGATGGTTCTCTGTGATGGCTACAGTGTATGTGATGGTCCTCTAGTGATGCTACAGTGTCTGTGATGGTTCTCTGTGATGGCTACAGTGTATGTGATGGTCCTCTGTGATGGCTACAGTGTCTGTGATGGTTCTCTGTGATGGCTACAGTGTATGTGATGGTCCTCTGTATGGCTACAGTGTCTGTGATGGTTCTCTGTGATGGCTACAGTGTCTGTGATGGTTCTCTTTTATGGCTACAGTGTTGTGATGGTTCTCTGTGATGCTGCAGTGTCTGTGATGTTCCTCTGTGATGGCTACAGTGTCTGTAATGGTTCTATGTGATAGCTGCAGTGTCTGTGATGTCCTCTGTGATGGCTACAGTGTCTGAATGGTTCTCTGTGATGGCTGCAGTGTCTGTGATGTTCCTCTGTGATGGCTACAGTGTCTGTATGGTTCTCTGTGATGGCTCAGTGTCTGTGATGTTCTCTGTGATGGCTACAGTGTCTGTGAGTGGTTCTCTGTGATGGCTGCAGTGTCTGTGATGGTTCTCTGATGACTGCAGTGTCTGTGATGGTTCTCTGTGATGGCTACAGTGTCTGTGATGGTTCTCTGTGATGGCTGCAGTGTTGTGATGGTTCTCTGTGATGATGCAGTGTCTGTGATGGTTCTCTGTGATGACTGCAGTGTCTGTGATGGTTCTCTGTGATGACTGCAGTGTCTGATGGTTCTCTGTGATGACTGCAGTGTCTGTGATGGTTCTCTGTGATGACTGCAGTGTCTGATGGTTCTCTGTGATGACTGCAGTGTCTGTGATGGTTCTCTGTGATGACTGCAGTGTCTGTGATGGTTCTCTGTGATGACTGCAGTGTCTGTGATGGTTCTCTGTGATGGCTGCAGTGTCTGTGATGGTTCTCTGTGATGGCTGCAGTGTCTGTGATGGTTCTCTGTGATGGCTGCAGTGTCTGATGGTTCTCTCTAGTGTGGCTCAGTGTCTGTGATGGTTCTCTGTGATGGCTGCAGTGTCTGTGATGGTTCTCTGTGATGGCTCAGTGTCTGGATGGTTCTCTGTGATGACTGCAGTGTCTGTGATGGTTCTCTGTGATGACTGCAGTGTTGTGATGGTTCTCTGTGATGAGCTCAGTGTCTGTGATGGTTCTCTGTGATGCTGCAGTGTCTGATGGTTCCTTGATGCTGCAGTGTCTGTGATGGTTCTCTGTGATGCTGCAGTGTCTGTGATGGTTCTCTGTGATGGCTGCAGTGTCTGGATGGTTCTCTGTGATGGCTCAGTGTCTGTGATGGTTCTCTGTGATGCTGCAGTGTCTGTGATGGTTCTCTGTGATGCTGCAGTGTCTGTGATGGTTCTCTGTGATGGCTACAGTGTCTGTGATGGTTCTCTGTGATGGCTGCAGTGTCTGTAATGGTTCTCTGTGATGGCTGCAGTGTCTGTGATGGTTCTCTGTGATGGCTGCAGTGTCTGTGATGGTTCTCTGTGATGGCTGCAGTGTCTGTAATGGTTCTCTGTGATGACTGCAGTGTCTGTGATGGTTCTCTGTGATGGCTCAGTGTCTGTGATGGTTCTCTGTGATGGCTGCAGTGTCTGTAATGGTTCTCTGTGATGACTGCAGTGTCTGTGATGGTTCTCTGTGATGGCTGCAGTGTCTGTGATGGTTCTCTGTGATGCTGCAGTGTCTGTGATGGTTCTCTGTGATGGCTACAGTGTCTGTGATGGTTCTCTGTGATGGCTACAGTGTCTGATGGTTCTCTGTGATGGCTACAGTGTCTGTGATGGTTCTCTGTGATGGCTACAGTGTCTGTGATGGTTCTCTGTGATAGCTGCCGTGTCTGTGATGGTTCTCTGTGATGGCTGCAGTGTCTGTGATGGTTCTCTGTGATGGCTGCAGTGTCTGTGATGGTTCTCTGTGATGGTTGCAGTGTCTGTGATGGTTCTCTGTGATGGCTGCAGTGTCTGTGATGGTTCTCTGTGATGGCTGCAGTGTCTGTGATGGTTCTCTGTGATGGCTGCAGTGTCTGTGATGGGTCTCTGTGATGGCTGCAGTGTCTGTGATGGTTCTCTGTGATGGCTGCAGTGTCTGTGATGGTTCTCTGTGATGGCTGCAGTGTCTGTGATGGTTCTCTGTGATGGCTGCAGTGTCTGTGATGGCTGCAGTGTCTGTGATGGCTGCAGTGTCTGTGATGGCTGCAGTGTCTGTGATGGCTGCAGTGTCTGTGATTGATGGCTGCAGTGTCTGTGATGGCTGCAGTGTCTGTGATGGCTGCAGTGTCTGTGATGGTTCTCTGTGATGGCTGCAGTGTCTGTGATGGTCCTCTGTGATGGCTACAGTGTCTGTTATGGTTCTCTGTGATGGCTGCAGTGTCTGTGATGGTTCTCTGTGATGGCCGCAGTGTCTGTGATGGTTCTCTGTGATGGCTGCAGTGTCTGTGATGGTTCTCTGTGATGGCTACAGTGTCTGTGATGGTTCTCTGTGATGGCTGCAGTGTCTGTGATGGTTCTCTGTGATGACTGCAGTGTCTGTGATGGTTCTCTGTGATGACTGCAGTGTCTGTGATGGCTGCAGTGTCTGTGATGGTTCTCTGTGATGACTACAGTGTCTGTGATGGTTCTCTGTCCATTAAGTCATAATTTTTGCTTGTGATTCCACCAACATTTGTATAGCATAGACTGATTCTTTTATCCTCAAATCTATCCCAGGACTTCTGGTATTGGTCGTTGCTTCTGGTGGGAGGGAGAGTAAGAGAGAGTGGGTTAGTGCAGATATGAAGGGAGGATGGGGGAGTGGGAGTGGGGGTGGGAGAAAGAGAGTGGGGGAAGGTGAGTTGACAGGGAGAGTATGTGGAGTATGAGTGTTATTTAGAGTGGGGAAGGGAGAGGACCCCATTGAAAATCGTGGACTTCCAATGGAAATCATGGAACTCAAGGACCCCCAGGGGAAGTCAAGGACCCCCCAATAAAAATCAAGGACCACCCAGTGGAAATCAAAGACCCCTAGTGGAAATAAGGACCCAGTGGAAATCAAGGACCTCAATGGAAAAAAATCACGTACGTAAATAAAGTTACAGTTGTGGCAGTGGGGTAGGAATCAAGTTTTAGCAGGTGGGTAGAGACTGGAATGGTGGGGTATAGGGTGAGAGCGTGATGGAATGGAAGGGAGAGACGATGGGAGGGGGGAGTGGAATTAGATTTAGATTTATATTTTTTTTATTTATCTGTAAAGATTACAATGTGTGGTTTACATTTATAAGACAATAATTACAAAGATGGCCATTACCATGCCTAGCATGCCCAGCATACCCAGGCATGCAAGGCATTTCGGGCAGACTAATACTAGTTCTTAATCTATATATTTAGGTTGTAGTATTTAGATTGTATTACAAATTACAAATGCATACAAATTTCAAATGATTAACAAGATTTACAATAGTGAGATAGTTCAGAATATTTAGATTGTAAAATTAGTAATGAGAATGGTTTTGTCTTGGCTTGTTACATAGTTTCTATTAAAGCTCCAATATTGGAGTATATCAGGCAAACTTAAGTCTAGTTTGTGATTTATTAGACAATAACTATATTTGGAATTTTGTGTTTACTGTCCTTTGGGTCAGTGTTGGTGTAGATGAGGAGGATGTGTGTGTGTGTGTTTAGGTGATGGTGGGTGTGTTAGTGATGGTGGGGTGTGTTAGTGATGGTGGGTGTGTTAGTGATGGTGTGGTGTGTTAGTGATGGTGGGTGTGTTAGTGATGAAGGGGTGTGTTGGTGATGGGGGGGTGTGTTAGTGATGGTGGGTGTGTTAGTGATGGTGGGTGTGTTAGTGATGGTGGGTGTGTTAGTGATGGTGGGGTGTGTTAGTGATGGTGGGTGTGTTAGTGATGGTGGGGTGTGTTAGTGATGGTGGGGTGTGTTAGTGATGGTGGGTGTGTTAGTGATGGTGGGTGTGTTAGTGATGGTGGTGTGTTAGTGATGGTGGGGTGTGTTAGTGATGGTGGGTGTGTTAGGGATGGTGTGGTGTGTTAGTGATGGTGGGTGTGTTAGTGATGAAGGGGTGTGTTGGTGATGGTGGGGTGTGTTAGTGATGGTGGGGTGTGTTAGTGATGGTGGGTGTGTTAGTGATGGTGGGTGTGTTAGTGATGGTGGGTGTGTTAGTGATGGTGGGGTGTGTTAGTGATGGTGGGTGTGTTAGTGATGGTGGGGTGTGTTAGTGATGGTGTGGTGTGTTAGTGATGGTGGGTGTGTTAGTGATGGTGGGGTGTGTTAGTGAGATAAGATGTTTTTTGATGATAGTGTTGAAAATGGTGGCTGAGTCTGCAGTTCTGGAGTTTTCAGGCAGGGAGTTCCAGATTTTAGGCCCTTTAATGTACATTGAACGTTTGTATAGATTTATCCGGACACGTGGAATGTCATAGAGATTTTTGTGTCTGGTATTGTGTCTATGGGTCCTGTCACAACTATCAAGAAAGAGTTTTAGTTCAGGGTTAATATTGGAATTTATGGTTCTGTACATGTAGGTTGTACAGTAGTAAGTGTGGATGTTCTGTACATGTAGGTTGTACAGTAGTAAGTGTGGATGTTCTGTACATGTAGGTTGTACAGTAGTAAGTGTGGATGTTCTGTACATGTAGGTTGTACAGTAGTAAGTGTGGATGTTCTGTACATGTAGGTTGTACAGTAGTAAGTGTGGATGTTCTGTACATGTAGGTTGCACAGTAGTAAGTGTGGATGTTCTGTACATGTAGGTTGTACAGTAGTAAGTGTGGATGTTCTGTACATGTAGGTTGCACAGTAGTAAGTGTGGATGTTCTGTACATGTAGGTTGCACAGTAGTAAGTGTGGATGTTCTGTACATGTAGGTTGCACAGTAGTAAGTGTGGATGTTCTGTACATGTAGGTTGTACAGTAGTAAGTGTGGATGTTCTGTACATGTAGGTTGTACAGTAGTAAGTGTGGATGTTCTGTACATGTAGGTTGTACAGAGTAAGTGTGGATGTTCTGTACATGTAGGTTGCACAGTAGTAAGTGTGGATGTTCTGTACATGTAGGTTGCACAGTAGTAAGTGTGGATGTTCTGTACATGTAGGTTGCACAGTAGTAAGTGTGGATGTTCTGTACATGTAGGTTGTACAGTAGTAAGTGTGGATGTTCTGTACATGTAGGTTGTACAGTAGTAAGTGTGGATGTTCTGTACATGTAGGTTGTACAGTAGTAAGTGTGGATGTTCTGTACATGTAGGTTGCACAGTAGTAAGTGTGGATGTTCTGTACATGTAGGTTGCACAGTAGTAAGTGTGGATGTTCTGTACATGTAGGTTGTACAGTAGTAAGTGTGGATGTTCTGTACATGTAGGTTGTACAGTAGTAAGTGTGGATGTTCTGTACATGTAGGTTGTACAGTAGTAAGTGTGGATGTTCTGTACATGTAGGTTGTACAGTAGTAAGTGTGGATGTTCTGTACATGTAGGTTGTACAGTAGTAAGTGTGGATGTTCTGTACATGTAGGTTGTACAGTAGTAAGTGTGGATGTTCTGTACATGTAGGTTGTACAGTAGTAAGTGTGGATGTTCTGGACAGTGAGTAAGTTTAGGTCTTTGAAGAGTGGGGGGGGGGGTGTTGCCTGGGATTGGATTGCGTGATAATTCTTACTGCGGCTTTTTGTTGAGTTAATATTGGTTTTAGGTGAGTTGTTGCTGTTGATCCCCAAGCACATATGGCATAGGTGAGGTAGGGATAGATGAGTGAATAGTATAGTGTGAGTAGGGCTGATTGTGGTACATAGTAACCTATCTTAGAGAGGATCCCAACCGTTTTGGATACTTTTTTTGCTATGTGTTTGATATGGGTGCTGAAATTCAGGTTGCTCTCAAGGTGTGAGCTTTGCTCACACCTCTACAACAACAATTGTCATCAAAGATTTGTTAAGTTATACCATGAATTAAGTAAAGATCCTGGACTTAACCTTACGAAACAAACAAAGCCAATGTGACAGTAATTATGGACAGGGTAGATTATAGGGGAAAAATAACATAGACAACAGGGAAACTGACGTGCCTCATAAGTAGTGTATAAGCATTAGTATTAGTCTGCCTGAAATACACTGCATGTTACCGACTTTCTTTGTGCTTAATAACATTTCACTACATGTAAACTACACGTTATATACTGCAGAAAGATTGATTTTGAACTGGTACATGGGAGTGAGTGAAGTGTGCGAGAGGGGCCCCTGGGCCAGCCACTCAAATTATTGGTGAGTGGACGAGGCTGGAGAGCGTGACCTGACACCGGGTATTTAGGGTCCAAACACTTGCTGTCACTATAGATGATGATAACTGTAGATGGTGCTCTTGGTGGGGCAGCATGCACGTTGATGTTGCAGTAGTCAGTGGTGAGAAGTTTATCAATAAAAACTTGATCGTTAGTGACAAATAATCTTTATTTCTACAAGTACGTGATACAAGTTATAGACATAGCGGACATCAGTGACATATTATATAAAAAGCCCCTTGTTATGCAGAGCATTTCCCAGGATGCGACCCACACCAGTCCACTAACACTCAGGTACCCATTTTACTTCTAGGTTCACAGGGACAGCAGGTGTAAGATGACTAAAACCCAGGTACCTATTTTCCTGCTAGGTTAGCAGGGACAGCAGGTGTAAGGTGACTAACACCCAGGTACCTATTTTCCTGCTAGGTTAGCAGGGACAGCAGGTATAAGGTCGGAAAACCGACAAGTTGAAAAAAGAGACACTTGTGCAACACTTGGGTATCTTTATTGTGGAAACTCTTCTCCAGCCAGTGGCTTCATCAGTCCAATACATTCATACATCATGGAAACTCTTCTCCAGCCAGTGGCTTCATCAGTCCAATACATTCATACATCATGGCGTATTTGCAGTGGAATATCCCAGGCCTCAGGGTAACCTAGGTGAGCTTCAGGTGTTGCTCTCCCAGTTTTTCCCTGTTGGGGTCTGTTTGCAAGAACCCAAATTACAATCCACTGTTATCAGGCCCTTTTCGGGCTATGGTTTGTTATATTCATTGGATCCTTTTCCGATGGAACCTTTAACGAAAGTGCTCCTCTTATACGCACTGGTGTTCCATACCGTCAGCTCTATGTTCATTCTTCTCTACATTACACCGCAACCCGTATCCACTTGAATAAGTGGTATACACTCTGTTCTTTATATCTCTCCCCTTCGCGGGCATTGTCTATCCCAGATGTTAATTTTCTGGTTTCTTCCTTGCCGCCCCTTCTGTTACTTGGCGATTTTAACGCACACCATTTTCTCTGGGGAGGGTCGCACTGTGACTCCCGTGGCGTTCAGTTGGAGGTATTTCTTGCTTCTCTCCCCCTCCATGTTTTAAATACGGGTACTTCCACCCATTTTGATCCTCGAACTCATTCTTTTTCTTGCATCGATCTCTCCATCTGCTCTTCCTCAACTGTCCTTGACTTCACCTAGTCTGTCCTCCCGGACTTACATGACAGCGATCATTTTCCAACCGTCCTCATGTCCCCTTCGTATTCTCCACCTTCTCGTAACCCACGCAGGCAGTTTGACCGGGCGAAATGGGACCTTTACACACATCATACTGCCTTTCATGAGGTTCCTTCCTCGTCCTCCAGTGATGAGGTTTTACGTCTCTTCTCGTCCTCCATCTTCACAGCAGCTTCACATTCTATCCCCCAAACCTCAGGCAAGCATTCTCAGAAGTGCGTGCCTTGGTGGTCTCCTGCTTGTGCTCTGGCAGTGCGTTTGAAACGCGCTGCGTGGGGCAAGTACCGGTATAACAGAACCACAGAGAGACTCCTTGATTTTAAGCAGAAGAGAGCAATGGCTCAAGGTGTCATCCACGACGCTAAACGCACTTGCTGGCGGGATTACGTTTCCACCGTCACTTCGGCTTCCTCAATGAGTGTGGAAACTTTTTTAGTCACTAAAAGTTCCACAGGGTAAGTGAGCCGTTAGTAAGTGAGCCTTAAACATACCGTGGATCGGCCCTCGGAGTATATAAACCCACACACCCAACAAAACATACGCACACTCCAGCTTGAAGGTAACTATTATGTACATTTTAATTGATAGATTTATCCACCTAGGCACACCTAGGCAAGTTTGTACAGTTCGAAACTAATAGTAGGATTATTAAGGCAACGTTAGATATTAATACTGTAGCTCTAGCACCCTAATATAGGTAGTTATAGGCCTGAATAGGCAAGCATTAGGTTATGTTAGCTAGAGACAACTGGCAGCCCACACTTGAATCTAGGCCGTGTGGCGGTCACAAATCGTGACCTACGTTCTTACCAGACCAGACTCCACACGAACAAGACGTGCTGAGATCGAGCAGCACCCCACGTGACGCAACATCTGTCCTAGGGCCACGGAGGAGATCCCGAAGTACCGTGGACATCTGCCTCCATCCAGACCCTGTTACAGTAAGACTAGGCTTTCTTTCTCTCAGTATCTGGCCAGTTTTCTGGGAAACGTTAGTGAGTTATCTGTGGGTCTTAGGCGGACAGACGACTTTGTGTTGGTATGTACCAGCGTCGTCTCTTAAGTTCAAGTCTGGAAGCTAGTGTTACTTACTGTATATATTGCTCAAGGGATACCCAAGGAACCAGGGAACTCTGAGGTGCAGGCAGGACACTAATTACACCATCCTTTGCAGACAAAGTTTCTCCACTGCACATGGTGTTAGGAGGGTTATATATAAGGAAGACCAGGACACATAGCCACCCACTTCTTTCAAGTAAGTAAACCCCCTTCCAGTATTGTGTAGGCAGTGTGGGGTTCCCTTACTGCAATTAGATAGAAATTTGTACCATAGCCACTTGTAAGTCTGAGAGAAGTGTCTCAGAGTGTCGGTGTCAACAGTGCTTACCCAGAGTGCAACTTACAAGGGGGCAGTCCAAACAAGTTTCTATAATGAGTGCAGTCTGGAAGAAAGTGCGGAAATTGAGTGGTAAATTCTCCCCCGACCCGGCTCCTGTTCTTCTGGTTGCTGGTGTCGATATAGCACACCCTCTTGCCGTTGCCACTGAAATTGGTAATCATCTGTTCCGCATTTCTCAGGGGGTCCATCTATGCCCCTCGTTCCTTTCTTCTAAGTCTGCCAGCGAGTTAAAGCCCTTAGATTTTTCTTCTTTCAGAGAAGAATCTTATAATGTACCTTTTACCCTTCAAGAACTGGAGGCAACACTCTCTGCTTGCCGATCATTGGCAGCTGGGCCAGACGGCATACATATTTGTATGCTGCAGCATTTACATCAGTCTGCTCTTGCTGTCCTCTTACGACTCTTTAATCTTATATGGTTGCAAGGAGTTATTCCCCAACTGTGGAAGTCTGCTATTGTTCTCCCTTTTCGTAAACCGGGTACTATGGGACATGATACCTCCTACTACCGTCCCATCGCTCTTACCAGTGCAGTTTGCAAGGTGATGGAACGTCTAGTTAATAGACGTTTGATGTGGTATTTAGAGACGCACAGTAGTCTCTCCACTAGTCAATATGGCTTTCGTAAGGGCCGTTCTGCCCATTGACCCCTAACTGCGCTTGGATACGTTTATTCGTAATGCCTTTGCTAATAACCACTCAGTTATCGCCATATTTTTTGACCTTGAGAAGGCTTATGACACAACTTGGAGGTATAATATCTTGGCCCAAGCCCACTCCTTAGGCCTCCTTGGCAATCTACCATTTTTCCTTAAGGCCTTCTTAACTGAAAGACATTTCCGTGTCCGGGTTAGTAATGAGCTCTCCCCGGAGTTTATTCAAGCTGAAGGTGTCCCCCAGGGATGTGTTCTGAGCACAAAACACTTTCTCCTTGCTATAAATAATCTGGCATCTGTTCTCCCATCCAATATTTGGTCATCGCTCTATGTGGATGACTTTGCTATAGCTTGTGCAGGTGCTGACTGTCACCTCATTGCAGTTTCCCTCCAGCATGCCATCAACCGGGTTTCCGATTGGGCCACCACTCACGGGTTTAAATTTTCTAGTGGCAAAACTCATCAAATTACGTTTACTAGACGTTCAGTGGTCTCTGATCATCCATTGTACCTATACGGCTCACGCATCCCAGAATGTGATACGGTGAGTTTTCTCGGCCTCCTGTTTGACTGTCGATTGTCCTGGAAACCTCACATTACCTCTCTGAAGGCGACTTGTCATACCAGGCTGAACCTCCTTAAAACCCTAGCACATCTTTCATGGGGGCTGATTGTAGAACTCTCCTTCACCTACACTCAGCCCTAATTTTATCGAAACTCGATTATGGTGACCAGATATATTCTGCGGCCTCCCCTGCTACTCTTTCCATCCTTAATCCCATACATCACCAGGGATTGCGTTTATGCCTTGGTGCATTTCGTTCAACCCCGGTTGAGAGCCTCTATGTAGAAGTGAACATTCCATCCTTGTCTGATCGTCGTGATGCTATTATGTTCGCTCTCATGACCTCTGTAATCCTTCCATGTATAGGATTGTCACAGATGTTAGTAGACGCTCTTTATTTGTTCGTCGCCCCTGTTTACTTTGTCCCTTTTCTCTTCATCTACATTCACTCTTGTCTTCCCTTCAGCTACCACCTTTATATGTTCATGTTGTAGTGGTTGTAGGTTATTGAAACGCTGAGTAACCATAACAATGTACTCTCCAAAGCCGCTCCATAACAACAACAACAATAACAACACAATTATAAATGACTGAACCAAACAAACATAGTATTCAATCCTCCTACTGCTCCCAACCCCTTACATTCCTCCTTTTCTAAATTACATTATATCATCAACTTATAAATCCAACCTATCTGGAGGTTTGACAACTCTGCTGGAACGCCGGAGAATTGGAGGGTTTGCACTGTCCTGAGGTGCCTTCTCTTCTCTCACCCGGCTGGTTCCCTTATCAAACCTCCCAGGAGGTTCTTCCT
>WNWK01043797.1:0-15353 GCA_009830355.1 Cherax destructor | reverse complement strand
GTTTGTAGCCCTTGTCCACCTAGCCTGTACTCTGTCAGCGGTTTTCTTTGTCCTTCTCCGATCTTCATGACTTTGCATTTGGTGGGATTGAATTCGAGAAGCCAGTTGCTAGACCAGATGTCAAGCTTGTCCAGGTCTGTTTGAAGTCCTGCTTGGTCCTCTTCCGATGTGATTCTCCTCATTAATTTCACATCATCTGCGAACAGAGACACTTCTGAGTCTATCCCGTCCGTCATGTCGTTTACATATGTGTGCGTGTGTATGAGCATGGATGAGAATGTGTATGTGTGTGGCTGTCTGCATCTGTATATGATTGTAGGGGTCGAGTCTCAGCTACTGGCTCCGCCTCTTCGCTAGTCGCCACTGGATTCACTCATGGCATCTATAGCCTTATCGTAACTCTTCTTAAAACTATGTATTAGTCCTGCCTCTACCACTCCACTGCCCAAGGTGTTCCACTTCTTGCTTAATGCTTCCTAATATCCCAGGGTCTTGTCTATGCTTTCAACTTTCAACCTTGCTCATGTATTTCTACTTCCCACCTCTCCAACGATCTGTCCCTTTCCACCCTATGAATCCCTCTGAATATTTGGTACGTTCTAATCATATCTCCCCCTGTTCTCCTTTCCTCTAATTCCATGGGGTTCAGTTCCGCTAGCCTCACATAGTTAATTTCCTTAGTTCTGGGACTTGTTCTGGGACTGTGTTTTTTAAAAACGATCCGATTTCCATTTTTTTTTGGGCCGAGAATATATTTGTATTGGAGAAGAATACTCTAGAAGTTTCACAGTGAAAGACCTGAAAAAAAAAATATTTAAAGTTTTTTAGATATGGCAACACTTTTTTGCACATGCACAGGAAAATCTGACATAGAAAAACGTAATCAATTAAAAGTGGGTTTAATGAACTTATTACGAGGTAAAAAAAAAAATGTATGAAAATGCATCCTTCCGGACAAAAAAAAATATATGAAAACTGATTTTTTTTTTCCAAAATTTAAATAATAAAATAATACTTAGAGGAAGATTTCAATCATTATTATGTGACATTGTCAACAAAGACTTAGTGTGTATTATCATTAATAATATTGACGATTATTCAATAAATAACGAAGCTCTTTTTGCAAAGGTCCACCACCTAACTTACTTCCAAGTTCCACCACCTAACTTACTTCCAAGTTCCACCACATAACTTACTTCCAAGTTCCACCTCCTAACTTACTTCCAAGTTCCACCACATAACTTACTTCCAAGTTCCACCACCTAACTTACTTCCAAGTTCCACCACATAACTTACTTCCAAGTTCCACCTCCTAACTTACTTCCAAGTTCCACCACATAACTTACTTCCAAGTTCCACCACCTAACTTACTTCCAAGTTCCACCACATAACTTACTTCCAAGTTCCACCACCTAACTTACTTCCAAGTTCCACCACATAACTTACTTCCAAGTTCCACCTCCTAACTTACTTCCAAGTTCCACCACATAACTTACTTCCAAGTTCCACCACATAACTTACTTCCAAGTTCCACCACATAACTTACTTCCAAGTTCCACCTCCTAACTTACTTCCAAGTTCCACCACATAACTTACTTCCAATCATTCGCTGCCCAGCTGTGGTGGAGGAAGGTTGTTCCGATCTGACCTCTAGTGGGAGCTACTAGCAGTTTCATTGGACAGTAATGGCTGTTCAGTATCGTCGACGGATTAACACAGTATGTGTGGAATTTATCAGAGGTGCCGTATATCCGTCTAATGCGGTAGTGATGTGGCCTGCAGTGTTGAGAGACACATTTGGATTGGATAACAATGACATTTACGGTATTGCACTGAATGGAAGTGCGAGAGTTTTTGTCAAGCTGATTTCGACGACAGTGTATGAGCGATTGGTGGATAAATATGAGGGCGTCAGCCTGACAGTGAATTCATCAGTGGAAGTAAAGTTAAAGGATGTTTCAAGGCAATATACGTACGTGCGTCTTCGTAATTTACCGTTCGAAGCTGGTGAACGGGATGTACGTGATGTATTTCAAGAATATGGTGTGGTCCATCAAGCAATCTTGGGCCGATGGTCGGAGGGTATCTATGAAGGGATGCCAGAAGGGTCATATACATTGAAGATGACACTACGACGACCTATTCCGTCCTATGTGTTACTACCTGAATTTAGGACTCAGGCATACGTGACTTATGCTGGTCAACGTCGTACGTGCCGCCTATGTGGGTCGTATGAACACATGGCAGCAGACTGTGCACAGCGACCAGGGGGTCGTTACGACGCCACAAGAGTGGCGTTGGTTGTTAAGGATGCAATAGCTGTTCAGGACGAGGACGTAGGCGTGGTGTCGACGGGAAGATGGAGTGACATAGTTCAAGGGACTGCAGAGGTGTGCCAGACTCTACCTACAGAGTCACAGACGTCGGTGGTACGGCTGTACAGGATAGGGTTTACGATTTGGACTTGGGTATAGCAGCAGAGTTGACAGAGGAATTGTGTGGGCTGTTGGACAGTTCAACAGGTGTGGAGGAGGTAGTGTGTGTGACGGAGGGGCTGGGGGAAGTCAGCCCAGTGGACACTAGTCTCATTCAACAGGAGGTGCCTGTTATGGTGCATAATGAGGACTGTGCTGGGGATATGGACATTGGAAGTGATTCACGTAAACGTCCTATGGGTGTGGCTGAGGACGACGTCCTTACGCCCGCTCAAAGGTCTAGTAAAAAATCTTTGGTAGAAGTTGCACAAAAAGTGGAGCTGAGTGGAAGGAGTGTGGATGGTGACAGGAATTTACGAGGAAACAAAAAGGAACATCATAACCCTGGTGGGATGTCAAAGCGTGTAGGTAATAAGTATGAGAAATCTAAAGGGAAGCCACCTTTAACATATTCAAGTGTCTCACGCTTAACGTGAACGGGGCTAAAGCTGAGGTCTCGAGGAAGTGGATAGAAGTGACGATGAGAAGGTATGACATTAATGTAGGGTTTATACAGGAACATAATTATAAGTATGGTAGGGATTTTCAGTTGCAAGGTTATAGAGTGTATGCTGGTAGTTCAGGGGCTTTCAAGGGAGGGGTTGCGGTAATTGTGAAGGAGAACAGCCCTTTTCAGTTATTAGCTTGGGAGGAGGGGAGGGACGGGAGGGTTGTGAGGGTGGATGGGGTTTGGGGAGGAGTCAGGGTAGCTTTCATTGGAGTTTATTTGCCGGCTATAAATAACCGTAGAGTCAAGGAGGATTTTGTGAGGGATCAATTGGTATATTACTTGGGTGGCTTGCAAGAAGTTGTAGTAGTAGGTGGTGATTCTAATAGTATCATAAGGCTCAAAGATGTAGAACCAAGGGGATCGGGATGTGTACTCAGTGTTTTAAGGGATGTTCTAGGTAGTGTGGGACTAGTTGATGTGGTGGGTGGGGGTTGGAGGTTTGATTATACTTTTGTGAGGAGGGGGTATGCAGCACGGTTAGATCGTATATATGTATCAAGGGTTATTAATGTGGGGGTGGTGAGTTGTGTGGATGTAGGTTTTACTGATCATAGGGGAGTGTTAGTGGAGCTTGAGTGGGCAGGTATGGTGAAATGGTATCCTGGGTATTGGAAACTAAATGTAAGTCTTGTAGAAGGGGAGGAGGGTAGAGAATTATTTGCTGAATGGTGGGGGATGATGTGGAGGAAAGGTAAGTTACTACCGGACATAGTGTCTTGGTGGGTGGACGTGGCGAAGCCAGCGATAAGGGATTTTTATAAAAGTAGAGGTCGGGAGGTTGCGAGGTGGAAGTATGGATTGCAAAAAATATTTGGAGGATCAGCTGAGTGTATGCTATGAGAGGCGGTTGGATAGGTACATGAGTGAGGTGCCTGCAATTAAGAAGAGATTGAGAGAAATACAGAATGAACGGTTTGATGCGATTCGTGTGCGTGGTGGTGTGGATGAGGTTTTATGGGGTGATAAGCCTTCGGCTTATGTGTTGAGGTCATTTAGGAAAAGGAAGGAGGGGATGATGATTTCGAGGTTGGTGGTTGGAGAGGACAGAGATGGGTATGAGAGAGGTCAGATCATGAGGAGCACAGAAGCAATGAGTTTGTATTTAGAGAGTTGGTTTAGAGGATATTTAACAGCAGGAGAGGGAGGGGAAAGAGAGAGGAGAATAATTGAGGAGGGGGTCATGGAGAGGTTGGGGGAGGATGATAGGGAAGCTATGAGTGGGGACATAAGTGAGGAGGTGTGGATGGCGATACAGAGTATGAGTAAGAGAAAGTCACCTGGAATTGATGGAATTTCGAATGATTTTTATGTGTTGCAGTGGGAGGTCATAAAAGATTGTTTAGTGAGATTGATGAATCGAATGAAAGAAATGGGTACTATGGGAGTGTCGCAGTGCACTGGGGTGATTGTTTTAGTAAAAAGGAGGGGTAGGGGAACAGATAGGTGATTATCGGGTTTATCGATGATGTGTGGGGATTATAAGATTTTGTGAAAGTGTTGTGTAATAGGATTAAGAAAGTAATTGGGAGGGTAGTTGAAGAGGGGCAAAGAGGGATACCGGGAGATGTATGAATAAAGGGCATGTTTGGATCAGGAATTTTGTGGACAATAGTGTTGGAGGAGGTGTTTTGGCTGTGGATTGAAAACTGCGTATGATTGTGTTGAAAGAGATATGTTATGGAGGATCATGAGGAAGCAGGGGTTTGGGGAGGAAATAGTGGATGGGCAGAAGCCCTGTATAAAGATGCAAAAGTGAGGGTGCAAGTTAATGGGTTGGTAGGTGAGGAAGTGAGGATGGGGAGAGGTTTGAGGCAGGGATGTCCCTTGTCTCAAATCCTATTCGCGTGTATGCAGGATCCTTTGTATAGACTAGTTAAGGTAGGAGTAGGGGGCGGGGAGGGAAGTTGAATGGGATACAGGAATTGTTGGATATGTGGACGACACCACGGTGTTAGTGAATTCTGAAGAGGGTTTACGTGCTATAGGATTGATTATCAGTTTGTTTGGGAAAGCATCTGGTATGAGGATTAACATTGCTAAGTCCAATCTAATGGAAGTAGGTACATGGGTGGGGAGTGGCTTGGGGTTAAGGTATGGATGGTCAATAGTAGATAGATTGAAAGTTTGTGGTATAGTGGTAATGGCTGATTATGAGGAAACTAGAAAAGTTAATGTCGATTTAGTTTTAGGTAAGGCATTAAAGAGAATGTTGGGATGGAGACCGGGGGATGTTACGTTGTTACAGAGGGTGATAGTGGTTAATACTTTAGTTTATAGTAAAGTTTGGCACGTGGCAAGGTTATTTCCTATATTAAAGGGAGATATGGTGGAATTGGTTGGAAAGGTGTTGAGATATATATGGGGATATGGGAAGCATTGGTTGTGTAGGGAGGTTGTCATGAAGAGGGTGGGCTTAGGGGGTTTGGGGTTAATAGATTTGGAGGAACGGGCTAGGTGCTTATATGTACAATTTTGTTATATGACTAAGGGAGGTGGCAAAGGACGGAGGGTGGGAGAGGTCATGAGGGATTTCAGGAAGTGGTGGAGGGGAAAGGATTTGGTTAGGTGTGCTGATATGTTGCGTGGTCTTATGAGTGTAAGGAATCCGGGACGTGTAAAGGCTCGTGTGTTAGGAAGGGTGGGGAGAGGAGAGGAGGTAATGGAAGGGCTGGCTGTTTTTCCGATATATGATTGGAAAAGTATATGGAGTGGGTTGAGGGGTATGAGGATCAGTGTGAGGGCGAGAGAAGTTATGTTTCGGTTTTTACATGGGGTACTGGCCTCACGGGAGGTGCTGTATAGGATGGGTTTGGTTGGAGATGCAAGGTGTGGTAAATGTGGCGAGGTCGATTCTATTTATCATGAGGTATATTTTTGTGAGCAATTGGATGTTGTCAGACAATGGTTGGGCCGTTTAATAAGATTTGGAGGGGGAGGGGGGATTCATGCGTTGAGATTTTTGAGCTTAGATATAGGTGGAGTGGGGCAGGATGTGCGTAGAGCGCTTATGTATATGGCTGTTGATTTTGTGTATGTTTCGTGGGTGATGAGGGAGCAAACTGGGAGTGTGCGGTTAAAGGCCATAGCAGCGTCCATGTACAGGACAAAATGTAGAAATAGAATTTTGTATGGAGAGTCATGTGGTAGGTTTTTTCCTGTGGTTTATAGGGATTTCACTGTAGGACAGTTGTTGGGAATGATACAAGTTAATAGGTGAAAAGTGGCTGTTCTATTTTTGTGAGGAGTATGAGAGGTAAGTTAAAGTGGTATGTTTGTGTAGATGGGGGGGACGGTGTGACAAGGTAACCATGAGGTTACGGTTTTGAAAAAATTTTGACTTATGGGGTTGTGAATGGAGGTATGTATAAGAGGGGGGTTATGAAGTAGAAAATGATATAATGAAGTAGGAAAAAAAGGGAGGAAGTTAGAGGTGGCTTTCCTTGGGTATCATATTATCTGTGAGTTTGTATGACTTTTTGAAGTATAGAGGACATACTTCATGGGTGTAAAGGTTTTGATGTGTATGGAGGTAACAGTAACTGTTTTTTAGATGTTTATGAGAGAATAAGGTTTTTTTTTTGGTTTCATAACAGGGTGAGGTATATTTTCGATAAATACAAGTCATTGGGGTTTTGTGTGTTTTTGTGGTGTGTTGCAACATGTGGTATAATACTTTTGTTTTTATGGGACAAAAGTAGAATACAGTATTGTGTTGAATACATAGTTGGTTTCTTCAGTAGAGGAGAAATGAGTAGTATATGATGGTAAGGTATTTTACCTAGCTAACTAATTATAAAAGTTATAAGGTGTGGTGTAATGTTAATTTTTAAATTAAATGGAGAAATTCACTGCCTAGTGTGTGGGCTTGATGATGGATTTTTGTATTATTTTGATTTGTATGTATGTTTTGGCTACAAAACGTTTAACTTTTGCTGTTGGTTATTAGGTTCTTTTTCATGTGTACACATAGGACTTTTTTATATATGCATACATGAGTTTTACTGGACTGTTTTTTGGTTGTCATGTTTTTATTAAGGGTTACATGATTTTAGTGTAATCAGTATCTCAAATTTTGAGTTTTTTTTTTTGTCTTTACAAATGAGAAAAATGTATGTAGGGGGGTATCGTAAGGATAAAATGGGGGGATAGAGGGGGGGGGGTCTTTTGTATGAGATTCTACGACCTCAAGAAAAGTTTTCAGTTTTCATTGATAGATTTTACTAAATTATGTTTTTTTTTATTAGAGGAGTTGAGAGGTTGAGCTGGTTTTGTAATGATAAGTGTATATTATTAATGTGTCTGTATGTTCAGTTGGGGTTATGTGTGTGTATGGTAGGCTCCATTTCATTTTGTTTAATTATAGTAGATATGTTTCTGTGGAATAATGGAAGAGTCTGAGAATTTTTTTTTTTTTTTCAATTTGATTTGCCACTGTACAAGTTTTTGTAATTTTCATATAATAGCAATTCATTCATGTTAATGTATAAAGATAGTTCTTTTATTACAAGGAGACTATTTAAGTGGCCTTATGTGTTTGTATTATAACTTGTTTTGTTTAATTTGTGTTTAGTCTTTAAGTTTTTTGGAAGCATATTGATATGTTGTCCTTTATTTATGTAAATACTGTACCAGTTGATAGTCATTTACTGACAACTAAAATGTATTCCTGTTTTTCTAAATAAAAAAAAAAAAAAAAAAAAATTCCAAGTTCCACCATAACTTACTTCCAAGTTCCACCCTAACTTACTTCAAGTTCCACCAACCTTCAAGTTCACCATAACTTCTTCCAAGTTCCACCCTAACTTCTTCCAAGTTCCACCACATAACTTACTTCCAAGTTCCACATAACTTACTTCCAAGTTCCAACCACTAACTTACTTCAAGTTCCACCACTAACTTACTTCCAAGTCCAACTAACTTACTTCAAGTTCCACCACTAACTTACTTCAAGATCCAGATTAACTTAGCTTTCAAGTCCACCACTAACTTACTTCAAGATGCACATATAACTTGTTTAAGTATCCACAGGTAACTTGCTTCTAAGATAATACATTAACTTACTTTAAGTTCACTCTAACTTCTCCAAGTTCCACATAACTTACTTTCCAGTTCCACGCATGAACTTACTTAAGTCCACCTGTAACTTGCTTGAATCTTCTCACCAAATAACTTACTTCCAAGTTCCACCACCTAACACTTCAAGTTCCACCAATAACTTCTTCCAAGTTCCACACATAACTTGCTTCAAGTTCCACCACATAACTTGACTTCCAAGTTCCACCACATAACTTCTTCCAAGTTCCACCCACACTACTTTTACATCCAATGTTACTCTTATCCACGATAACTTACTTTTAAGATCCACGATGTAACTTACTTTTAAGATCCACGATGTAACTTACTTTTAAGATCCACGATGTAACTTACTTTTAAGATCCACGATGTAACTTACTGTCAAGATCCAAGATGTAACTTACTTCCAAGGTCCACCACCTAACTTACTTTCAAGATCCACGATATAACTTACTTTCAAGCTCCACAAGGTAACTTGCTGTCAAGTTACACTCGCTAAACCAAATAACTCTACAGGTTGCAGCCTTCGATGTACTCATTTAAGGAAATATACACACGTGTACTATGTTTAGCACCTCGCTTTACTTTTAGAAGATCCATGTATATGAGTACTTCTTTAAAGATACACATCGTGTACCATGTTAAGCTTTTACAATGTTAACTCGCAGTACATGTTAACTCTGTCCAGTTACACCTCTTGTCCATAGGTTAGCAGCCTCGCTGTTACTCATGGTTAGCAGCCTCGCTGTTACCATGTCTAGCAACTCGCTGTACCATGGTTAGCAGCCTTCGCTGGTACCATAGTTAGCAGCCTCGCTGGTACCAAGGTTACAGCCTCGCTGTTACCATAGTTAGCAGCCTCGCTAGTTACCATCGTTAGCACCTCCTGGTACCATGGTTAGCAGCCTCGCTGTTACTCATGGTTACAGCCTCGCTGTACCATGGTTAGCAGCCTCGCTGTTACATGGTTAGCAGCCTCGCTGGTACCATGGTTAGCAGCCTCCTGTTATATGGTTAGCAGCCTCGCTGTTACATGGTTACAGCCTCGCTGGTACTATGGTTAGCAGCCTCGCTGTACATGTTAGCACCTCGCTATTACTATGGTTAGCAGCCTCGCTGGTACCAGTTTGCAGCTCCTGTACTCATGGTTAGCAGCCTCGCTATTACTATGGTTAGCAGCCTCGCTGGTACATGGTTAGCAGCCTCGCTGTACCATGGTTAGCACCTCGTGTAGCATGGTTAGCACTCGTGGTACCATGGTTAGCAGCCTCGCTGGTCCATGGTTAGCAGCCTGCTGGTACATGGTTAGCAGCCTCGCTTGGTACATGGTTAGCAGCCTCGCTGGTACATGGTTAGCAGCCTCGCTGGTACTATGGTTAGCAGCCTCGCTGGTACCATGGTTAGCAGCCTCGCTGGTACCATGGTTAGCAGCCTCGCTGTTACCATGGTTAGCAGCCTCGCTGGTACCATCGTTAGCAGCCTCGCTGGTACCATGGTTAGCAGCCTCGCTGGTACCATGGTTAGCAGCCTCGCTGGTACCATGGTTAGCAGCCTCGCTGGTACCATGTTAGCAGCCTCGCTGGTACCATGGTTAGCAGCCTCGCTGGTACCATGGTTAGCAGCCTCGCTTGTACCATGGTTAGCAGCCTCGCTGGTACTATGGTTAGCAGCCTCGCTGGTACATGTTAGCAGCCTCGCTGTACCATGGTTAGCAGCCTCGCTGGTACCATGGTTAGCAGCCTCGCTGGTACCATGGTTAGCAGCCTCGCTGGTACCATGGTTAGCAGCCTCGCTGGTACCATGGTTAGCAGCCTCGCTGGTACTATGGTTAGCAGCCTCGCTGGTACTATGGTTAGCAGCCTCGCTGGTACCATGGTTAGCAGCCTCGCTGGTACCATGGTTAGCAGCCTCGCTGGTACCATGGTTAGCAGCCTCGCTGGTACAATGGTTAGCAGCCTCGCTGGTACTATGGTTAGCAGCCTCGCTGGTACCATGGTTAGCAGCCTCGCTGGTACCATGGTTAGCAGCCTCGCTGGTACCATGGTTAGCAGCCTCGCTGGTACTATGGTTAGCAGCCTCGCTGGTACTATGGTTAGCAGCCTCGCTGGTACCATGGTTAGCAGCCTCGCTGGTACCATGGTTAGCAGCCTCGCTGGTACCATGGTTAGCTACCTCGCTGGTACCATGGTTAGCAGCCTCGCTGGTACCATGGTTAGCAGCCTCGCTGGTACCATGGTTAGCAGCCTCGCTGGTACCATAGTTAGCAGCCTCGCTGGTACCATGGTTAGCAGCCTCGCTGGTACCATGGTTAGCAGCCTCGCTGGTACTATGGTTAGCAGCCTCGCTGGTACAATGGTTAGCAGCCTCGCTGGTACATGGTTAGCAGCCTCGCTGTTACCATGGTTAGCAGCCTCGCTGGTACCATGGTTAGCAGCCTCGCTGGTACATGGTTAGCAGCCTCGCTGGTACTCATGGTTAGCAGCCTCGCTGGTACTATGGTTAGCAGCCTCGCTGGTACCATGGTTAGCAGCCTCGCTGGTACCATGGTTAGCAGCCTCGCTTGTATACTGTTAGCAGCCTCGCTGGTACTATGGTTGCAGCCTCGCTGGTACATGTTAGAGCCTCGCTTCGGTTTAGCAGCCTCGCTGGTACCATGGTTAGCTACCTCGCTGGTACCATGGTTAGCAGCCTCGCTGGTACTATGTTAGCAGCCTCGCTGGTACTATGGTTAGCAGCCTCGCTGGTACCATGGTTAGCAGCCTCGCTGGTACCATGGTTAGCAGCCTCGCTGGTACCATGGTTAGCAGCCTCGCTGGTACCATGGTTAGCAGCCTCGCTGGTACCATGGTTAGCCCTGCTGGTACCATGGTTAGCAGCCTCGCTGTACATGGTTAGCAGCCTCGCTGGTACTATGGTTAGCAGCCTCGCTGGTACATGGTTAGCAGCCTCGCTGGACCTGGTTTAGCGCTCGCTGTTACCATGGTTAGCAGCCTCGCTGGTACCAGGTTAGCAGCTTCCACCCTGGTACAATGGTTAGCAGCCTCGCTGGTACTATGGTTAGCAGCCTCGCTGGTACCATGGTTAGCAGCCTCGCTGGTACCATGGTTAGCAGCCTCGCTGGTACTATGGTTAGCAGCCTCGCTGGTACTATGGTTAGCAGCCTCGCTGGTACTATCGTTAGCAGCCTCGCTGGTACCATGGTTAGCTACCTCGCTGGTACCATTTTCAGCAGCCTCGCTGGTACCATGGTTAGCAGCCTCGCTGGTACTATGGTTAGCAGCCTCGCTGGTACCATGGTTAGCAGCCTCGCTGGTACTATGGTTAGCAGCCTCGCTGGTACCATGGTTAGCAGCCTCGCTGGTACATGGTTAGCAGCCTCGCTGTTACCATGGTTAGCAGCCTCGCTAGTACCATGGTTAGCAGCCTCGCTGGTACCAGGGTTAGCAGCCTCACTGGTACTATGGTTAGCAGCCTCGCTGGTACTATCGTTAGCAGCCTCGCTGGTACCATGGTTAGCAGCCTTGCTGGTACCATGGTTAGCTACCTCGCTGGTACCATGGTTACCAGCCTCGCTGGTACTATGGTTAGCAGCCTCGCTGGTACTATGGTTAGCAGCCTCGCTGTTACAATGGTTAGCAGCCTCGCTGGTACCATGGTTAGCAGCCTCACTGTTACCATGGTTAGCAGCCTCGCTGGTACCATGGTTAGCAGCCTTGCTGGTACAATGGTTAGCAGCCTCGCTGTGACTATGGTTAGCAGCCTCGCTGGTACCATGGTTAGCAGCCTCGCTGGTACCATGGTTAGCAGCCTCGCTGGTACCAGGGTTAGCAGCCTCACTGGTACTATGGTTAGCAGCCTCGCTGGTACTATCGTTAGCAGCCTCGCTGGTACCATGGTTAGCAGCCTCGCTGGTACCATGGTTAGCTACCTCGCTGGTACCATGGTTAGCAGCCTCGCTGGTACTATGGTTAGCAGCCTCGCTGGTACTATGGTTAGCAGCCTCGCTGGTACAATAGTTAGCAGCCTCGTTGGTACTATGGTTAGCAGCCTCGCTGGTACCATGGTTAGCAGCCTCGCTGGTACTATGGTTAGCAGCCTCGCTGGTACCATAGTTAGCAGCCTCGCTGGTACCATAGTTAGCAGCCTCGCTGGTACCATGGTTAGCAGCCTCACTGTTACCATGGTTAGCAGCCTCGCTGGTACCATGGTTAGCAGCCTCGCTGGTACAATGGTTAGCAGCCTCGCTGGTACTATCGTTAGCAGCCTCGCTGGTACCATGGTTAGCAGCCTCGCTGGTACCATGGTTAGCTACCTCGCTGGTACCATGGTTAGCAGCCTCGCTGGTACTATGGTTAGCAGCCTCGCTTTACTATGGTTAGAGCCTCGCTGGTACAATGTGTTAGCAGCCTCGCTGGTACTATGGTTAGCAGCCTCGCTGGTACCATGGTTAGCAGCCTCGCTGGTACTATGGTTAGCAGCCTCGCTGGTGCGATGGTTAGCAGCCTCGCTGGTACTATCGTTAGCAGCCTCGCTGGTACCATGGTTAGCAGCCTCGCTGGTGCCATGGTTAGCAGCCTCGCTGGTACCATGGTTAGCAGCCTCGCTGGTACCATGGTTAGCAGCCTCGCTGGTACTATCGTTAGCAGCCTCGCTGGTACCATGGTTAGCTACCTCGCTGGTACTATGGTTAGCAGCCTCGCTGGTACCATGGTTAGCAGCCTCGCTGGTACCATGGTTAGCAGCCTCGCTGGTACCATGGTTAGCAGCCTCGCTGGTACCATGGTTAGCAGCCTCGCTGGTACAATGTTTAGCAGCCTCGCTGGTACCATTGTTAGCAGCCTTGCTGGTACCATGTAGTTCAGCTAACAGCTGTGGTGTTAGCCAATGCTCTGTCATTGTTATCATTTTCTTGGCTCGTGTCTCTTCTTATTGTTGCATTTGAGAGGGAACACTAAACCTGTCGGGGTTATATAGCGCCTAGGGTGATGGGAGGCATTCAGGATCGATCCAATTAAGGGGTGGACAGGTCCAATTCTTAGGATCGAGACCCCCCCTCACCGGCGTCAAGGAACCTTCCTTGAGAGACTACTACTCCTGCTGTTACTACTAATTCTACTACTGCTGTACTCGCTTGTTTGTGGTTGCAGGGGTCGAGACTCAACTCCTGGCCCCTCCTCTTCACTAACCGCTACTAGGTCCTCTCTCTCCATGCTCCATGAGCTTTGTCATACCTTGTCTTAAAACTATGTATGCTTCCTGCCCCCACTACATCACTTGCCAGACTATTCCACTTCCTGACAACTCTATGACTGAAGAAATACTTCCTAACATCCCTTTGACTCATTGAGTCTTCAACTTCCAATTGTAACCCCTTGTTTCTGTGTCCCATCTCTGGAACATCCTGTCTCTGCCCACCTTATCTATTTCACGCAGTATTTTGTATGTTGTTATCATGTCATCCCTAACCCTTCTGTCCTCCTTTCTTCGTATGACATTTTCCTTAGCTCTGGAACTAGCCTTGTTGCAAACCTTAGCACTTTCTCTAATTTCTTGATGTGCTTGACCAGGTGTGAGTTCCAAACTGATGCTGCATTCTCCAGTATGGACCTGACGTACACGGTGTACAGAGTCTTGAACGATTCCTTACTGAGGTATCGGAACGCTATTCTCAGCTTTGCCAGGCGCCCATATGCTTCAGCAGTTATCTGGTTGATGTGTGCGTCTGGAGACGTTCTCTGTATTATACTCACCCCAAGATCTTTCTCCTTGAGTGAGGTTTGCAGTCTTTGGCTACCTAGCCTATATTCTGTTTGCGATCTTCTTTGCTCTTCCCCGATTTTCATGACTTTACATTTGGCGGGGTTAAATTCGAGAAGCCAGTTTCTGGACCCCGTGTCCAGCCTGTCCTGGTTTCTATGTAGTCCTGCCTGATCCTCATCTGATTTAATTCTCATTAACTTCACATCGTCTGCGAACAGGGACACTTCTGAGTCTATACCTTCCGTCATGTCATTCACATCTACCAAGAATAGCAATAGTCCCAGGACTGACCCCTGTGGGACCCCGCTCGTCACAGGCGCCCACTGTGATAACTCATCACGTACCATGACTCGCTGTTGCCTCCATGTCAGGTATTCTCTGATCCATTGCAGTTCCCCTCCTGTTATACGTGCCTGATCCTCTAGCTTCTGCACTAATCTCTTGTGAGGAACTGTGTCGAAGGCCTTCTTGCAGTCCAAGAAAATGCAATCAACCCACCCCTCTCTCTCCAGTAGGTTTGTGACACAGGATTTGCCTTCCATGAATCCGTGCTGGTTGTCGTTTATAATCTTGTTCCGTTTCAGGTGCTCCACCACTCTCCTCCTGATAATCATCTCCATGACTTTGCATACTATACATGTCAGTGACACTGGTCTATAGTTTAGTGCCTCGTTTCTGTCCCCTTTCTTAAAGATGGGGACTACATTTGCCGTCTTCCATACCTCAGGTAGTTGCCCAGTTTCAAGGGATGTGTTGAAAATTGTGGTTAGTGGCACACACAGTGTCTCTGCTCCCTCTCCAAGGACCCACGGAGAGCTGTTGTCCGGTCCCACCGCCTTTGAGGTATCAAGGTCACTTAGGAGCTTCTTCACCTCCTCCTCGGTTGCGTGTATTTCACCCAACACTTGTTGGTATATCCCTTGTTGGTGTACCCCTCTGTTTTGTCTTTCCAGTGTCCCTTCTGTCTCCACTGTAAATACTTCCTTAAATCTCGTGTTGACCTCCTCACATATTTGGAAAGATAAACACATAAGCAGTATAATGTGATCCTTTATTCTACCTGGAGTCTACCTGGAGAGAATTCCAGGGGTCAACGCCCCGCGGCCCGGTCTGTGACCAGGCCTCTTGTTGGACCAGAGCCTGATCAACCAGGCTGTTACTGCTGGCCGCACGCAGTCCAACGTACGAACCACAGCCCGGCTGATCAGGTACCGACTTGAGGTGCCTGTCCAGTGCCTGCTTGAAGACAGCCAGGGGCTTGTTGGTAATCCTGATGTATGCTGGGAGGCAGTTGAACAATCTTGGGCCCTCACACTTATTGTGTTGTCCCTCAACGTGCTAGTGGCACCCCTGCTCTTCATTGGGGGAATGTTACATCGCCTGCCGAGTCTTTTGCTTTCGTACGGAGTGATTTTTGTGTGCAAGTTTGGTACTAAGCCCTCGAGAATTTTCCATGTGTATATAATAATGTATCTCTCCCGCCTGCGTTCTAGAGAGTACAGGTTTAGGAACTTCAAGCGTTCCCAGTAGTTGAG
>WNWK01043796.1:0-7500 GCA_009830355.1 Cherax destructor | reverse complement strand
TTAATAGTTCTTGTTCTTATTGTTTTTCCTTTCATATCCATGGGGAAGTGGAATAAGAATCTTTCCTCCATAAGCCATGCGTGTTGTAAAAGTCAACTAAAATGCCGGGAACAATGGGCTAGTAACCCCTTTTCCTGTACAGCTTACTAAAAAGAAAAAGAAGAAAACCGTCAAAGTGGGATGATTGAATGTGCGTGGATGTTGTGCGAAT
Organism: Cherax destructor; assembly: GCA_009830355.1. NCBI lineage: Eukaryota > Metazoa > Arthropoda > Malacostraca > Decapoda > Parastacidae > Cherax > Cherax destructor. Next base: position 7,289 of record WNWK01043796.1, on the reverse strand, counting down.
GATAAGAAAGAGATGAAAAAAAAAAATGATAATAATAATACGTAATTGCTCTGGGGCGCATTAACCCTTTGAGGGTCCATGTCGTAGTTCTACGTGATAAACTCAGCTCAGATGAGCTGTCAGTAGTAAATTTGGCCCTAGATATGAGAGAATGGGTCGCTGCAGTAAGCATGCACCATGTAAAATAAATTCTACAGCATGCAGTGCAGAGAAAAAAAAAACTGACCGTGTACAGTGGTCCCTCGGTTTTCGCCGAAAATTTGTTTAGAATGCTGCTCAAGGGCCATTACCGAACGAATTTACTTCCTTAAGAAATAATGTCACGTACGTTAGTCTATTTCAGACCCCCAAAAATACACTTGCAACAGCACTTACGAAAATACACTTACATAAATGTTCGCGTTTGGAGATGCACGAAAACTGAGGGACGACTGTATTTGGTTCAAAACAACTTTGTGGTGTATTTTCATATGGTTTTTATGATTGTATTCTTGGAATCTTGATCTCATTTGATAGAATGGAAGATATATTACAGAAATAGACTAGATTTTGATGGGTTTTCAGGACTGAAAATAGCTTGAAATTGAGCTAAAAGTAGCGAAAATGTTCATTTTTTGCCAATATTCTAGAGTAAACAAATCACATCATGTGTCCAGTACATGTCAATTGGTGGGTCTGATATGCGTTCACAAATGTGCTGATATTTTTCTTACAATTACAACATTGCATAAGAGTAACTTCTATTTTCTGTGCGAATAAAAATTATTTGTGAATAAACACTCAAAATGGAATTCATGTGTAAAGCCTGGAAACGTAACTAATGAACAAAGGAAATGTACAGGTATCCCTCACCATTCACGTTTTCCAATTTCACGGGCTTCACACATTCGCGAATTCCCGGCCGCCAAATTCCCAGCCGCCAAATTCCCACCCACCAAATCATATTTAAGTTTCCCGCCACCCGAGCGTCCATACTACCTTCCTTCCGACCAGGCAGCCAGCCCCCACACCACTCACTGAGTGTTTTCTTCGTTCATTATTTGTCATTAAACTACAGTATAACATGTAGTACTATATAGTACAATATTTTACTATGTTTTCATGCGTTTTATGAATGTTCATGGTTCAATAGGTTAAGGAAGCAGTAAGTAATGAATGTACTAAATAAAGGTTATCTATCTATTACATTTATTCCAAATATTTATCAGAAACATGATAAATACCCTAGAACTGTAATAAAGATGCTGAAATGAATAATATATGTCATATTATATGAGGGGTAAGAGAGGAGGCAGACCGCCACCATATGAGATGTTTACATCAGGGTAAACATGCCTAAATCACTCTTGTTATAAGAACAAATGCAAAAATAGCATTTATTATTTTTAGAATAATAATAATTTATAATAATTGATCTTGAACACTTTAAATGTCATCAGTATTTGGTAGCTGACATTTAGAGCACTCCACAGCAATTATTATTGATTATTATTATTATTAATATTATTATTTTCTTACAATATATTGTAGGGAAATAATAATAATAATAATAATAATAATAATTAATAATAATTGTTGTGGAGTGCTCTAAATGTCAGCTACCAAATACTGATAACATTTAAAGTGCTCCAGATCAATTATTATAAATTGTTATTATTCTAAAAACAATAAATGCTATTTTTGCATTTGTTCTTATGACAAGAGTGATTTAGGCATGTTTACCCTGATGTAAACATCTTTTATGGAGGCAGTCTGCCTGCTCTCTTACCCCTCATATAATATGGCATATATTATTCATTTCAGCATCTTTATTACAGTTCTAGGATATTTTTCATGTTTCTGATATCAATTTGGAATAAATGTAATAGATAGATAACCTTTATTACTAATATTAGTGTAATTACACAACATTTTATTAGCGCTAAGGCTAACATCCAACACCCATGACGACTCACCAGACACTGAATGTTACTGCGCCTCTCCCTCCCTCCAATAGCTCCTCCCACTTCGAACGATGTTAGATGGTGAATTTAATGTATTTTTCTGTAAGCTTAACTCGTTGTATGTGTATTTTACTTTTTTATTGTTTTCTGTAATATATGAGTTATGCATATGTACTGTATACATATTTAATTCAACATTTGGCATCATTACAAAGTGGGCGGAGCTACAGCAGAGGGAGAAGAAGCAGTGTGTCAGTAACTTGATTCCCCATGACACTTCACAACACTATAAAATACGTATTGTATAATTATACTATTACAGGCCTCCCTCCACAGCCAGCTCATGTCAAAATAACATGTATATAGTACATTATTTTACGATGTTTATATGTGGTTTATGATTGTTAATGGTTCAATAGGTTAAGGAAGCAGTATTGTACAGTGAACCCCCGGTGTTCGACGGCGTCGGTGCTCGGCCAAATCGGTGTTCGACGTTTTTTTTTTTACAATATTTTTGACTCGGTATTAGGCGGCCACTCGGAGTTCGACGAGTCGGCTATCTGTCCCGAACGCGTATGCATGTGGCCGTGGCCCAGCTGGGCGCCCAGGCACTCAGTGTGTTATTGTTTACAAGCGAGCGAACACTACCCACGCATTCATACCATATAAATTGTCATTATTCCACTGTTTTTAGTGCTTGCAACTGCTAAATAAGCCACCATGGGCCCCAAGAAAGCTCCTAGTGCCAAGCCTGTGGTAAAGAATGTCAGAAATACGGTAGAATTAAAGAATTAGATGATAGCAAAATATGAAAGTGGAGTGCGTGTCACTGAGCTGGCCAGGCTCTATGGCAAATCCCATTCCACCATCTCTTCCGTTTTGGCCAAGAGAAAGGAAATCAAGGATGCTGTTGTTGCGAAAGGTGCAAGTATGGTCACAAAACAGAGATCTCAAGTGCTGGAACAAGTGGAAACTTTGTTGTTGGTGTGGATCAACGAGAAACAGTTAGCAGGAGATAGTGTTACGCTGGCAATAATATGTGAAAAAGCAAGGCAGTTGCATGATGATCTCAAGAAAATGCCTGCAACGAGTGATGAAGTGAACGAATTTAAAGCCAGCAAAGGCTGGTTTGACAGATTTAAGAAGCGAAGTGGCATACATAGTGTTGTGAGGTATGGTGAGGCAGCCAGTTCTGACAAAAGTGCGGCTGAAAAATATGTGCAGGAATTCCAGGGGTACATAGAGGCTGAACAATTCCAACCCCAACAAGTGTTCAATTGTGACGAAACAGGCCTGTTTTGGAAGAAAATGCAAACCAGGACCTACATTACAAAGGAGGAAAAGGTACAGCCAGGACATAAGCCTATGAAAGACAGGCTCACTCTCATGATGTGTGCTAATGCCAGTGGTGATTGCAAAGTGAAGCCTTTACTGGTGCATCATTCTGAAAATCCCCGAGTGTTTGGCAGATGTGGTATCAAAAAGTCTAATTTGTGTGTGATGTGGAAGTCTAACAAAAAGGCATGGGTCACTAGGGAAATTTTCCTTGATTGGTTCAAAAACGTGTTTGGCCCCAGTGTGAAGCAATATCTCGAGGAAAATAATTTACCACTTAAGTGTCTCCTGATAATGGACAATGCTCCTGGTCATCCTTCAGACTTGGCAGAGGAAATTGTGCAGGGCTGTGAGTTCATCAAAGTGAAGTTCTTGCCCCCTAATACCACTCCTCTCCTCAAGCCCATGGACCAGCAGGTCATTTGCAACTTTAAAAAACTCTACACCAAAGCAATGTTTCAAAAGTGCTTTGATGTAACCACAGACATGGATATGACCCTAAAAGAGTTTTGGAAAGACCATTTCCATATCCTGCATTGTGTAAAGCTTATAGGTAAGGCTTTGGAAGGAGTGACTACCAGGACTTTGAACTCTGCTTGGAGAAAATTGTGGCCTGACTGTGTCCTAGATTTTGAAGGTTTTGGGGCTGAGCCTCAGAACACTGAGCCTGAGCCTGTTGTGCAAGAAATTGTGGAACTGGGCAAGTCCATGGGGTTGGATGTTTGTACCCAGGATGTGGAAGAGTTGGTGGAGGAGCACAATGAAGAGTTAACCACTGAAGATCTGCAAGAGCTTCAACAGCAACTGCAACAAGAGACCACAGGTCAGGAAAATGGTCCAGAGGAGGAGGAGGTGGAACCGAGATGGAAGAAGGTGCCTTCTTCAAGGATTACGGAGATCTGTGACAAATGGGCTGATGTGCAAGGCTTTATGGATGATTATCACCCTAACCAAGATGTTGCACGCCGTGTATGCGACATGTTTAATGACAATGTCTTGTTACATTTTAAGGACAATGTCTTGTTACATTTTAAGGACATTTTAAAGAACCGCCAGACACAGAGCTCCCTGGACAGATTTTTTGTTAGAGAGGGGTCCAGTGACTCTCAACCTGGTCCTAGTGGCATTAAAAGAAAAGGAAGTAACCCCAGAAAGAACTTGGTACCTGCAGTGTTAATGGAAGGATTCCCTCCAAACACTAGCATACTACTCTACCTTCTCCCCTCCTCCCGTCCTCCACACATCAACAACTCTTCAATAAATGTAAATGACATGTTATTGTACTATTTATTTTTAATTTTTTTTATAAAATTGTGTTTAATTTAATGTCAAAAAGTTCTAAAAAATATTTTATTTTAATACTTTTGGATGTCTGGAACGGATTAATTTTATTTCCATTATTTCTTATTAGGAAAATAGAATCGGAGTTTGACCAAACTGGTGGTCGACGGGCCCTCTGTGACGGATTGCCGACGAGAACCGGGGGCTCACTGTATTATATTTCCCTACAATATATTGGGGCACCAAACATTCACGATTTTTCAACATTCACGAGGCTCTTGATCCCCTAACCCTCGCGAATGTTGAGGGATACCTGTATGTGTGTGTGTATTTTACTTTTGGTTGTTTTTTAAGGCCTAGTTCTACTGTTAACTTAATATATATTATGTGTAAACCTGTTATCTGGCATTTATAAGTGGAAAAAAATTGCGTTCTGCTTTACGGTGATTTCCGCTTTACAGTGATAGCCTGGAACCTAACCTGCCATATAAGTGGGACACTACTGTATAACATCATATGTTATGGGCTAGTTCATTTTTTATCTTGCTTCAGGTATTATGGTGGACAGATAACAGGACTTTTACTGTATTAGCTCTCATATATTTAATGTTTCAGAGACATTTTTTCTACCATAAAACGAAGCTTATCTTTACTTAAGTAACAAAGTGGTTAACTAGTCAAATTATACACTTCCATATTATAGCATTATAAGTGAAAACAACTAGGTAGTAGGTTGGTAGACAGCAACTGTCCAGGGAGGTACTACCGTCCTGCTAAGTGAGTGTAAAACAAAAGCCTGTAATTGTTTTACATGATGGTAGGATTGCTGGTGTCTTTTTTCTGTCTCATAAATATGCAAGATTTCAGGTACATCTTGCTACTTCTACTTACACTTAGATCACACTACACATTCATGTACAAGCATATATATACTCACCCCTCTGGGTTTTCTTCTAATTTTTTACTAGTTCTTGTTCTTATTTCCTCTTATCTCCATGGGGAAGTGGAATAGAATTCTTCCTCCGTAAGCCATGCGTGTCATAAGAGGCGACTAAAATACTGGGAGCAAGGGGCTAGTAACCCCTTCTCCTGTATATATTACAAAATGTAAAAGGAGAAACTTTCGTTTTTCCTTTTGGGCCACCCTGCCTCGGTGGGAAACGGCCGACGTGTTGAAAGAAAGAAGAAGTGAAAACAAAAACTATAAAATAGAAAAAATAAAAATTAGAAAAGCAGAAAAAATTGGGTGCCAGCTATGAGCATCAAGCGCTTAAAATCAGGACGAGTACAAATTTGGTAATTATCCCTAAAGTAATCTTCAACAATACTGTGTATAACAATACAGTGGACCCCCGGCTAACGAACACCCCGGAAATCGTACAATTATGTAAGTATAATATTGTAAGTGCTTGTGGAAGTGTATTTTTGGGGGTCTGAAATAGACTAACCTACGTGACATTATTTCTTAAGGAAGTAAATTCGTTCAGTAATGGCACTTGAGCAGCATTCTGGAACGAATTTTCGGCGAAAACCGAGGGACCACTGTACTGTGTATAACTTTTTGGTCTGGAATATTCAGTTTCAGTCTAATAAACTTTATTTTCATGCTTTGCCATACTTTTTAAATTAAGATTGTGCACAAATTGAACAACATACCTGTAGTCAAAGAAGAGTTCCTCACCAGACTGAATGTGTCTTTTTGCGAAGATACCAATTCGATGGTCACCGTTCACCATCATAACTTTGGCATAACAGTTGGGATTTATAGAGTGATTGGCAAACCGGATTTTATTTCCCTTTCGGGTTGCATCCACGACGAAGTCTGAAATAAATGGTGGCCTTAATGTGTAATGTATAAACAATCTGATAAGCCATTTTGTAAAAACAGTTTATTGTCAGGTTGGAGGGAGGGGAAATAAAAGAGGATTTGAGGAGCTTGAGCATCCAGCAAGCTTGCATGAGCATGTCAAATAAGGGTGAATGGAGATATGTGATTTTTAAGTCACGTTGGAGTGTGAGCAAGGTAACATTTACGAAGAGAATCATGGAAATCAGTTAGCTGGAGGTGGGAAGGGTAGTGCCTGCACTCTGGGAATGTTGCAATAATTTAAAGTGAACAAATTCCAGTTTAGAAAGGACACAGAAAAGCAATGGTTTGGCAATAAAGGTGCCAGAAACCTGGAGGAAACTAATTCCTTGGGTGACTTTTAAAAACAGGTTGCCAAGATATGTGAATGGGAAAGGATGGATGTGCACAACCCATCTAGAGTAGACTAGTAGACCTAAGGCAATGCTATTCTGTTCTTATTGTCTCCTAAAACTTTCCTCGGTGCTGCATATTCAATATTTAACTAAAAATCCCTCACTATATCAATGGAAATTAGGGTTACACCTATTTTAATCTATAACACACTGATATCAGAGTTTTTTAAAACTCACCATTATTAAGATTGAAAAGAAATGAGCACATGTATTTGTCATAGACTTTGCCTCGACGATCAGCCTCATCCTGTGAGATTATTTCACCACAGTATTCAGAGATGAATTCATTTTTTTGTGCAGAGTCCTTCAGATATATGCCCCAGCCAGCCACGTCTGATGGTGCCATGAGAAGGTGTTTATCTGTCAAAAACAGAAACATTGTTAATAAAAGGTTTCTTAACATGTATTAGATCATCAATTATATTCCCTTTTCTACTACTAACAAGCAATAGAAAGTACATAAAAAAA
>WNWK01043795.1:0-15354 GCA_009830355.1 Cherax destructor | reverse complement strand
TCCAAAACCACACGTATTGTAATTTTTCACATGTCCAGCTTGTAATCGTTTCTTGCCTTTATTATCCATGGTTTGCTACCTGGCATGGAACTCCGTTAGGTTCAGTCATGGTTGTAGAATTAATACCACTGATAGTACAATTAAGTAAATCCTTTATAAGGTGATTCTCACACCTTACTCTTGCACAAATCGTAGCCACGCCTGTGTTAGCAATTGACTGGACTAATTATTACAATTCACTCCACAATTAATTAATCTGTGTACTCTATACTCACTTTCTACAATCAGTCACTTAATTATTAAATAATTAATTCAATAATGATTAATTCACTAATCACATCCGGTTCGAAGGACCAAGGGCGATGTGGGGAATTAGAGATTACCTGTCTGGGCTTCACCACCACTTACAACAAAATAATCTCCCGGGGAGTGGACCGACTAGTATAATTTTACAGCGGTTACCCCCATTGAGGCGTGTGAGAAAACTTGACCCACTCCTGGTCGCATCCAAGGGGTCCCTCCGATATTCTCACTCTAAATCCACATCTATCCTTGACCAGTTTATTAAGAATGAGTAACACCAATGGTTACGGTATTGTTAAATTTTGTGGACTGTATGGGTTAATGTCTGACTGATTGGGGAGAAGGAAGTAAGAGTACAACTTATTAATATCACTCACCCTTTATCCGTGTCATTGCTGTGCACTGGAAGATCCCGTCATTATCATTCCCACCGTAGACCCACATTATCCCAACATACCTACTTGCCAGACGGTTGCTAAGATAATAAGAGTACTTACAGTGGGGAAGAAACAGCATTCTTGCATTCTTGTTGCTATTCTTCAACGGATCTCGTGGTCCTGCTCGGTAGATTATTCTTCCGGCAAGACGATGATGTTGGTGGTTGTCCCGATAAGTCAAAGGAAGATTGATCCCTTGAACTCTCTTACGCCCACGAGACCGGGCGTTATTTAACGTGGTTGGTCGGGGTAGTGATTCATATCCTCTCACTATACCCCTTTATTACAGTTTATACGTAACACTTTAAACACTATTCACCCGTCGGTTTAATATCCCACTAATTTACCCTCGTTAGAAGTTAATCCATTAATAATTGTGTACGATGAACACTGATTGAACCGACGCACATTTCCTCCATCAACAAACCATAATGGCGTGGTCGGTCACTATTTAACACATTATCACTCTATTATTGTAGTGTCTTGGACTTAATGTCCCACATTATGCCTGGCGAATATTCACAACATTCACTATTGTGAAGAGAGACCATTAACCGCGATTTGGTCGTTGTAAACGCCTATTTCCATCTCCTTTATATCCAGAGCTCTCCCATCGTTCCACCTTCATCCGCCTATCCCACAAGACAGACTCCCTGGACGACTTCACTTGACCCAGTTCGGCGTACCCACGCCACCGTAGTGATGGTTCTCTCCCCATCTCAAGAAAAATACGAACCAACAGCCACACATTAAGAATATTCACATTAGAAAGGCTATCGAGTATAACCTTTCGGGAAAATACCCAATATTTTCCACAGTTATAGTACTAGGCTAAGATCTAATTATTCAATCAATTGTGTTGCATTAAGCTATTATATTATTATTCATTGATGCATACGCTGGATTACTGAATTTATTTGCATTTAACCTAGTGAATTATAAATCTGACAAGACTGAATTTGGGCTGAATTTATTATCATAGTGTTGTGTTAATGCAGGTATTGTTATTTATACCAACGGCTAGCCTAAGTCCTGCAATTATTTACGAGCGTTGAACTGAAATTATTAGGTTAAGCTTGCATAACTACGACATATGTATACAGTTACCGTTGTGGGGCATAGTCAGCTCCCCAGAACTTTCCCAGAGATCCCACGGTGTACATTAAAGGTATTTAGAGCACCAGGAGCTAAAGTGTTGAATTTTGACGAAGATTCAAGACTGAATGTTGCTTTAGAACAACCACAGCAAATGACAGTTTTGTTTTTGGGAGGTAATGATATTGTTTCTGGCTGTGTACCAGTTGCCATAGTAAAAGGCATATTGCAAGTGGCAAATTCCTTTTGTGAACAGTGTGGTTCTAGAGTAGCGATTGTCCTAGTAGAGCATGGGTTTCCACTGCCAGGAAGCAAGTGTAAAATTACGGCCACTGAGTACAACGTATAGCTCGTAGTGCAAATTGTAGGCTATTGAAGAAAACAAAGCATATTGATTACATTCAGTTTGTTAATTTGCGAGCTAAACCGTTTCAGTTAGGCTTAAAAACTGACGGGGTGTATTTCAATTCAGAGTCTAGCCAACATATGGTAAGGAAAATCGTTAAGCTTATTGAAGAGCGTCGAGACGCATTTGTTCTCACCTAAATTTTGCAGTTGTGGGGTGGGCCAATTAAAGTACAAATTAGTGCCACTCTCTTAACTAAACCACAATGGTGGATGAGAATCAAACAGGGTCCGTTTCAGTGTTAGCAAAATTAAAGCGATCAGTGTCTGCATATAAAGGACATTTGAACAGAACACGTAACAGATGTAAAGCTACTAGTCAACACAGTATCGTAGATTGCGATGATTTGCAAGATTGCCTAAAGCTTTTAGGTTAAAAATGGAAAGCCTAGGAACAAGCATTCTCAGTATATTGGCAACAGGCTATTGAGGATGATGAACCCCATGATAGTCTTAAGCAAGCTCAGGATGAATTATTTAAAGATGATAAGGATTATCATGAGGAGATGGATGAGTACAAGGATAAATTAAAAACATTAAAGGCTAGTATGCTGAGTGGGTTAACAAACACTATAGGGAACATAGGTAGTCACAGTCCCGCTAATATGTTGCCAAGGTTGCCTCAATTGAATTTACCAACGTTTGATGGAACCTTTATCCACAGTGGTATATTACAGACAATTCTGGAAAAATACCCTGACTTTGCTCCCTGTAAATAAAGTATTACCACGTGTGTGTGTATATATGTATGTGTGTGTTGTGTTCCTGTCTGGGAGACCCAAGGAATATTTGTGATATATGTATATTATTTCCTATTCACTTAATACTATATTGCTGATATCATTATTAATAGCTAAAATAATGCTATTGTGCTTTATAGTATTATCTGTCCCTATAATTTTAGCTATGTATATAGATAGGATGCCTTTTATTGATTTAAGTCTGGGACTACTGTCCTAACTACCATAGGGTAGTTGAATCAATTGGTTTCTCGGGTAGAGTTCATATACCGAGGTGTTGAGGAGGCGTTGTCTGAAGCAGTTCCAGCCCAACTCTAGCCTTGAATAGTCTCCTCCTCCTTGAGCTTTGTATAGACTTATGTCTTGGCTAACTGACGCTTCCGTTGCTTGACGAAACCTTTCTTTCGCTACCCTAGGCTTCAATGAAGTATAGTCTTTTCTGTTATGAGAGTTTCTGAAAGCTATTGAGGTTGTTGATTTATTTGACATTTAATCTGATCTAATAGGGTTCTCTAAGTGTTACAGTAGTCTTGATTTGAATCGATCCATATTTATACTCAGTAAGACGGGAGTGTCAGTACTCCTATTAGTATTCTATTGAAGGTCTCAGCGGTGTGCTTGTCTGTCGTTTGTTGTGTTTCGATAATCTAGGTTAACTTCTCACTTGAATCCAGTGATTATTAGAGACTAAATGTACAATCTAGTCTTTTATTTATATTCACATAGTTCGGTCAAGAATGGTATCTCTAAAGAATATATATATACATATATGTATGTAAATAAGATTAATTATGTCTCGAGACTTTGGAAAAGTCGGTGACTAAAAGGTTCCAAAATTGTACGTAAACTTATGGCCATTGATGTTCTGAAGAACATTGTTACATCTTCAGTAAAGAGAATATTTGTTTTCTTTAAAACAATTTAATACTAAAGATATTAAGTTACTAATTTTGTCCAATTATTATCTCCTGATTGTGATTTATAAGATTTTGCCAATTATTATCTCCTGATTGTGATTTATAAGATTTTGCCACCGAAGTGGCTAGTTTATTGTGCACCCCATATCCATCCTGTGGACGGTAGCGCAAGAGCATATGGATACACAAAAGGCCTAGGAACTAGGCCCCAAAAGGGTTAACAATTGTATATATGGATTTATATCTACAGTTCACTTATCTGTTACAAGCAAATTTAGGAAATTTGCTTAGTATAACTGGTATCTTATTTTCATTAATAAGATATCTTGACATGTCACATAGGTTATTATACTGTCTATCTCTATATTCCTCAATAAGTTGACAATTCAGCACATAGTGTTCAAGACAGTGACCATATGCCTGATCACATAATTTGCATTTAGTTTGATCATCATCTGTGTGTCTCCAAACTGCCAGAAGTACTTGCAGCCAAGCCTAAGCCTGGCCACTACAACACCAGTCAGTCTATTCACATTGCAAGATGCTCCAAAAACATACTTATCTATGTTCATGTTATCATAGTGGGTTATAGATCTACTCAGGCTTCTAACTGCATTCCTATAGCAATCATTTTCATTATTTATTTCTCTCCTAATATTATTCCTAATGCTAGACACAGATATACCAAAGTTATATTATACATTCTCCTTCTGGGTACTCTTCTTGGCTAACATATCAACTTTATCATGAAGGAGTAATCCAATGTGTGATGGGATCCATAGCAATTGTACATTAATTCCTTTGTCCCGGATTTTTTAGTATCTATACCTGGCTTCTCCAATGAGCATGCTGTTAGTCATTATATGAGTCAAGAGCCTTCAGTGATGACATAGAATCAGTAATGATGATAGAGTCATGCTCAGTGTCATAAGTTAGCTTTAGTGCCATTAGGATTGCAAACAATTCAGTTTGCAGTGTTGACGCCCAGTTGTTAATTCTTATGCCTAGTTCAACAAATTTATTATTGTTCTTAACTAGGGAGGTGGCAACAAGAGCAGATGCATCCCTGCCAGAAGACTCCTGTTTAGATCCATCAGTGTATATAACTTGTGATAACTTATTACTACCAGCTAGGCGAGAAATTTCTTCTTGAGCAATTGCTTTAACAAGTGATTTAAGAAAGGGATTACTAGCAATGAGCTTCTTGGGAGGGACTTGCAGGTATGTGATATTAAATGAACACATCTTCCATGGAGGGGTGAAATGCTCTTGTTGCTTACAGTGATACAATTCATGCAGGTTGTAAAACTTAACTTAATTGCATGTTTTCACAATCCATTTAGATCTGTGAGTATTTACTTCTAAACATTTAGTACATTCTAATAGCAAGTACAGTGTTAATCTCGACAATCCTATCACTGATACTAGTAATACCAAGCTCCTTCCTCATATTAAGAACCTTTGTAGATTTGGGACAGCCAAGAATAATTCTGGGAGCTTCATTTTGCATTAACTCCAAGGGTCGGAGAGAACTTTCTCTAGCTAATATCAACATGGGAGCAGCATAATCAATTAAGGACCTAACATAGGCTATGTACATCATTCTCACGATTCTCACATTATCACCATAGTTATGGTTGTAGCCAGCAACAGATTTAAGAGCATTTAGCCTATCTTTGTATTTTTTATTTAGTTGTGGTATAGTGGATTTGTTAAAGGGTACATCTACACCAAGATATCTATAAGTTTTAACATAGCTAATGTTTTCACCCTGCAAATAGATGGGTGGGGGATGTCGTTTGCTTGTTAATATCTTTGTTTTAGAGGAAGATATTACGAGGCCTAGCCGATTACAAATTGCTTGAACTTCATTAAGAACGGTACTCATCTTTTTATGCCCTGTTGTATGGATCATGATGTCATCAGCATAGCTTATAGCTATATGTTTAGGTGAGGTAGGTAGAGCATTTAGGAGAGCATTAATCAGAATATTAAATAACATGGGACTGAGAACTCCTCCCTGCGGTGTACCTAGGGACATTTCTTTAGATTCGCTTCTAAAGCCTTGGTAGAGGACAGAGGATACTCTGTTTGACAGGTATCCTATTATCCAGCAGAGTAGGCTACCACCAATATTCATTTTGGCTAGTTCATGTAGTATAACAGTTCTGTTCGTGATATCAAATGCAGATTTTAGATCAAGAAATGTGGTGAAACTAGTAGAGGTGTGTGCGGTGAGAAGGGTGGAAATAGTTCTGCACACTTTTCCTTTCATGAACCCATAGAGGGAGGGGGAGAGTTGATGTCTGATTCTATAGTACAGTCTGTTAAGTATCATTCTTTCAAAAAATTTACAAAGACAACTAGTTAAGGAGATCTATAAGAAACCTAGTAAAAGCAATTTTTATACTAAAGATAGTCAGAGTTGTCAATAATTCAACTCATTGTTACAAGAGAAAAACTTTCACAGGCTATTCACTAAAGAAGTTCATCTCAAACTTCTCAGATTTTCTTCTAAGGGTATACTTAGTGAAACACATAGATAATTCTTTTGTAACAAGTGGGGGCCTGTCCGGGATTCCTTTTAATCCAAGGCATTGGATGAAGAACCCGTACTAAAAAGCTAAACTAGGTATTCTTCTCTTTCATTAAATTCAAACTTTGATCATGGAGTCTACCTGGAGAGAATTCCAGGGGTCAATGCCCCTGCAGCCCGGTCTGTGACCAGGCCTCCTGTTGGACCAGAGCCTGATCAACCAGGCTGTTACTGCTGGCCGCATGCAGTCCAACATACGAACCACAGCCCGGCTGATCAGGTACCGACTTGAGGTGCCTGTCCAGTGCCTGCTTGAAGACAGCCAGGGGTTTGTTGGTAATCCCCCTGATGTATGCTGGGAGGCAGTTGAACAATCTTGGGCCCCTGACACTTATTGTGTTGTCCCTCAACGTGCTAGTAGCACCCCTGCTCTTCATTGGGGGAATGTTACATCGCCTGCCGAGTCCTTTGCTTTTGTAGGAGTATTTTTGTGTGCAAGTTTGGTACTAAGCCCCGAGAATTTTCCATGTGTTATAATAATGTATTCTCCGCCTGCGTTCTAGAGAGTACAGGTTTAGGAACCTCAAGCGTTCCAGTAGTTGAGGTGGTTTATCGCACTTATGCGTGCGGTGAAGGTTCCTGCACATTTTCAGGTCAGCAATTTCACCCGCTTGAAAGGTGCAGTTAGGTGCAGCAATATTCCAGCCTAGATAGAACAAGCGATCTGTAAGTGTCAACATGGGCTTAGCATCCCTGGTTTTGAAGGTTCTCATTATCCATCCTGTCATTTTTCGAGCAGATGCAATTGCTACATTGTTATGGTCCTTGAAGGTGAGATCCTCTAACATTATCACTCCCAGGTCTTTGACATTAGTTTTTCGCTCTATTGTGTGGTTGGAATTAGTTTTGTACTCCGATGAGATTTTAATTTCTTCACGTTTTCCGTATCTGAGTAATTGAAATTTCTCATCATTGAACTTCATATTGTTTTCTGCAGCCCATTTAAAGATTTGGTTTATGTCTGCTTGGAGTCTTGCAGTGTCTTCAATGGTTGACACTGTCATACAGATTCGGGTGTCATCTGCAAAGGAAGACACAGCACTGTGGCTTATATCCCTGTCAATGTATGATATGAGGATGAGGAATAGGATGGGAGCAAGTACTGTGCCTTGTGGAACAGAGCTTTTCACAGTAGCTGCCTCAGACTTTACTCTGTTGACTACTACTCTTTGTGTTCTACATGTTAGGAAATTATAGATCCATCTACCAACTTTTCCTGTTATTCCTTTATCATGCATTTTGTGTGCTATTACACCATGGTCACACTTGTCAAAGGCTTTTGCAAAATCTGTGTATATAACATCTGCATTCTGTTTATCTTCTAGAGCATCCAGGACCTTGTCGTAGTGGTCCAGTAGTTGGGACAGACAGGAGCGGCCTGCTCTAAACCCATGCTGTCCTGGGTTGTGCAATTGATGGGTATCAAGATGGGTGGCGATCTTGCTTCTTAGAACGCTTTCAAAGATTTTTATGATATGGGACATTAGCACAATTGGTCTGTAGTTCTTTGCTATTGCTTTACTGCCCTCTTTGTGGAGCAGGGCTATGTCTGTTGTTTTTAGTAGCTGCGGGACGATCCCAGTGTCCATGCTCCCTCTCCATAGGAAAAGAAATACTTAGGGTTTCTTTCAATTCCTGTAAGATTCCTTAAGTTTTAATTCGATGTTTGCTATTTCTCTGACTAGTGTCTCCCTACGTATTTCAGAGATATTGGCCTCCTGTAGCCGCTCCGTTATTCTTTGCCTTCGCCTGTATAGGGGGCGCCTCTCTTTCTAGTTTGCATCTTCTCCTTTCCTTAAGGGAATTTGCCTTGAGCAAACCTCAAGTACCACAGAGTTAATTTGTTCTAGACATAGGTTGGGATCCGTGATGCTTAGGCAATCTTCCCAGTTTATATCATTTAGTACTTGGTTTATTTGGTCCCACCTTATGTTTTTGTTATTGAAGTTGAATTTGGAGAAAGCTCCTCACGGCTGATCACATTTTGTTGATCTGGGGCTCCCGCATGCATGTCTGGAACCTCTATTAGTTGTGATCTGAGTATATTGTTTTTGATATGATGACATTTCGTATCAGATCATCATTGTTGGTGAAGATGAGGTCCAGCGTATTCTCTAATCTTGTGGGGTCTACTATTTGCTGGTTTAAGGTGAACTTGGTGCAGAGATTTAAAAGTTCATGCATGTGTGAATTTTCATCTGAGCTGCCTCCTGGTGTTATCTCTGCTACCACATTGTTTGCAATGTTCCTCCATTTTAGGTGCCTGAGGTTGAAATCCCACAGTAGCAAGATGTTGGGGGCAGGAGCTGGAAGATTTTCCAGACAGTGGTCAATTTTCAGAAGCTGTTCCTGGAATTGTTGGACGTTGCATCCGGGGGCTTGTAGACAACCACGATGACCAGGTTTTGATTCTCGACCTTTATTGCTAATACTTCAACTACATCATTTGAGGCATTTAGTAGTTCTGAACATATAAGTAACTCTGTGATATGGAGAATCACATTAAGGAATTATTTGAAGATCTAATGTTGGCCAAGTTAGATTCATTAAAACTACAAACATGTTGGCAAATAGTCCGCAATCTAGGAGTACCATACGATAAATACTACACCGCCAATACCGTAAGGTCAATAATTAGAAACAAAATGTTTCATGGGGGTCGGATGTTCATGTAGCAGAGGATTAGACTCTGAAAGTCTAGTATCTCAAGTAAGCTACCAGTCAAGTCTTGAAGAATTAGAAGAACAATCTCAAGGAGTTGTTCCTGAGACCGAACCAGGTAGACTTCCCGCCCCCGCTTATAGCCAAGTAGATGAAATATCGCAGGGTGCAGCTGGTGTTCTGAATCCTTCTGTTACTGTGGGTGTTCCTATACTATTGCGTCCCCAGAATGGGCCCCAATATATATATATGTAAATTTATAATTTATATTTTTCATTTTCTATAATTTTATATTGCTGATATTCTCGATAATAGCTAAATCGTTAATATCGTGCTTTATATTAATATTGGACTTACATTTGACTTAGCTTTTATTTGAGTACGATGTAACATTATATATTGTGCTCATGTTTGCAGTAGCTGCCTTGGAGTTGGCAAACTACTGATTATGACACTACGCTTGTTATACTGCCGGCGTCTAGTTGCTGGGAGGAGTCACGTGATTCCACCTGAGGTGGGTGGCTGCTGCTCCTTCCTCGAGAGCACTACGCAGCTGGACATCGTCGAGTCAACACCTCTCTCCTGTCTCTGCTTGTTTTCTCGCCATTTAGACTCCGTTTGGGTAGAGTATGTATTCAGTGGTGAGACGAAACATACTTCTCAGGACTCTGTTCACAGAGGATAGACTAGATAGTGATTTTCAACGTTTTTCTGGGTTGTGTGTCACATTGACACTCTGAGACAACTCAGGTCTCTAGCTACAGCTCATGACCTAATTCGATAAGGCATCTGTGCACTGTCACAGTTTGGGATTGTTTATGCTGAACCTAGCTTCAGTAGAAAGGGAGTTTTGTGACTGTTTTGGAGGATCTATTGATGGTCCCCAGTTAGGGTCGCTTTTCTATCTCCTGGTTCCTGACGCTGTGTTGCTGTTGCTTGTTATATTGCTTTTCTGCGAATTGGTCATTTTACTGGTCAATCAAGCTGTTCTGATTATCAGTTTGTTAGAGAAGCTAGCTTATGAGAAGTTCAGTCGGACACTGGTTGAGGCGAGTCTTAGAGTTACCTGGAGCACACTCATACACACATATATTCTTATTTGCATATATCTGTATTATTGTAATTACTGACATTGTACCTGATGGTACTTCAGAGTCATTTGGATATATGTGCCCTCAGCACAGCCTTATGGTATATGAGAGCAGTGTAGGAGCTAACCTCCTAATTAACCTAATGCATTACTTAATGAACATCCTGATCATATGTACATTTATTTACTTTGAAACCCTAGACACTAACTTTGTTAATAAACATATTAAATTTTATGCTTTGGTTAGTACCCTATCAGTTGTAATCCTGGAGACTATTGAATATATCGGATAACTGAACCAGGATACTGACTTTGTTGCAAAAGCCCAGTAACAGGCTGGATGCTAGAAGGGCTATCCTTTCTAGTGTTCACTGGAGAGGTCTATTACTAATAGATATCGTGTCATTTTGTAACATATACATAGTCAGCCCAAAGCCTCTGGACACGGTGCTCGACTAAAGGAATATCCAGGTACCTCTAGTTCGATTCCTCCAGTTTCTATACCCTCTGGGCATATTTCTCAAAGTCAGTTTGAGAAACTAGAGCATATGTTGATATTGCAGACCGCTCAAATTGAGGCTCAATGAAAGTTGAATGAGGAAGACTTCCAAAGGGAGACTCTCCGTTACGTAAGACAACAGGGTAAAACGAGTGAGAGACGCACTGAATCTTCAGAGGTGTTTAATATACAGAAAGCCGCATCTATGGTTCCCAAATTTAATGACAAAGATTTAGATACTTATTTCGAGGTTTTTGAGAACCAGGCGCGCACCATGCGCTGGCCCTGACAACACTGAGCAGCCTTATTACACACTTCATTGTCTGGCAAAGCTCAAAGTTGTACTGCAACATTACCTTTTGAAAAGTATGTACATTATGACTCTGTTAAAAAGACTATCCTCGATGCTTATGACCTTCTCCCAGTAAGTTATCAAAAAGTTTTCGAGCATTAAAACGCCAGCCTGCTCAATCGTATGCGGATTTCGCACGGGAAAAGAAAACCGCGTTTGATAGGTGATGTCGAGCCTCTAATTGTAATTCTATGGAAAGTCTCTTGCAGTTGATCATACATGAGGATTTTTATAATAACTTACCCGAAGAATTGCATAAGTATTTAATTGGTTGCCCTGTAGTGAATTTGTTATAAACAGCCTCACTCGCCGATAATTATGAAATATCCCAACAACTGAGTGGCATAGGGAAAAGCAAACAAACAGTAAATAAATCTGCTCCTAAGAAAGTACGATCTAGTCCTATAGACTCAGGAAAACGTCCAAAGCCGTTAAGGCAAAACAATGTGGTGAAATGCACCTATTGTATGAAGAAAGGGCACTTAAGGGGACAGTGTTACAGGCTAGAGAGGGATACAAGGAATGAACAAAAAGTTCGTTTCCCAACTCAAGTCATATCTTCCTCAGCAACTCAAAAGAATCGGAACCCAAGTTCTGAACAGGGTTCACGAGAGCGACCCAGCAGTCACTTTAGCTGACTCAATACTAGAACCATATCAGAAAAAAGATGTTCACTGGGCTATGAGTCCTTACTTTGCTAAAGTCAAAGATGGACTTGAAGAAACTCAATTAATTGAAGTTAACTCCTTCCAAGACACTGGAAGTTATTTAACATTGTTGAAGCAAGACATACTTCCTGTAAGTGATAAATCTTACACGAAGCTAGATGTATTATTAGAGGCCTATGGAGGCGCCATCATAAGAGTGCCTCTTAACAAAATATATATCCAAACACAAACCTATACTGGCGTTGTGTCAGTAGGTATATCGAGTGAAGCATTTTAATCCGGGGCATTGACTTACTCATAGGCAACGACCTAGACTACCCAGGTATAAGTCGAGAGCCTCTAGTTATGGATAACTCTACTGACATTAACTATGCCTTAGAAGCTCGGAGAGAGGAACCTATCTTGTTCCCTCTCAATATCATAACTAGGGCCATGTCTAGAATGCAGCAAAATCCTTTGCCAACTGATGTCTCAGGAGACGAGGAGGATATAGGTCTCGGTTTATTGTTTAGCAAAGCTTTACAACCCGGATCCTCAAATCCGAAATATTCTATGACCAGCCCTATTCCAGATTCTTTCGACATCATAATGCTGTCTAAGGAAGAGTTAATTAGAGATCAGTCTCTGGATCCATCACTGAAAAAGTTACGAGAGATAGCAATTACGGAGGACGACGCTCAAGACCTGGACAATTGTTACTATCTTGGTAACGATATATTAATGAAAAAGGAAATGTGCCTTTTGTCATCCGACGATCTTCTATCTACATGTAAGCATCTAGTTGTATTACCCAATACCTTCAGAGACTTGGCTATTAGTTTTGCTCACAATAGTCCTTTGGGAGGACATTTGGGAGTCAAGAAAACACTGGGCAAAATAGCTAAGCATTTCTATTGGCCCTGGATGAAGGAAACAGTGGAAAGTTACGTAAAGAGTTGTCAAGTCTGCCAAGTGACCGGCAAACCCTCGCACACGCCTCCTCCGGTTCCTCTCATTCCGATTCCCGTTAGTGGTGAGCCCTTCTCACGCCTGATAATAGATTGCATTGGTCCATTACCTAGGACTAAACAAGGGAATCAATATCTATTTACAATTATGGATGCTGTTACTCGATACCCGGAAGCTATTCCATTGAGAAAAATTAATGCTCACATTTCTAACTTTTTGTTATTAATGCTCGCATCATTGTCCGAGCTTTATTAAAAAATTCTCTCATGTGGGATTCCCGGACAATTTCAGTCTGATCAAGGCTCAAATTTTACTTCTAAGATGTTTCGGGATACCTTATCTCACCTCAGGATTAAGTCGGTATTCTCCGCTGCTTACCAGCCTCAGTCACAAGGAGCCCTTGAACGTTTCCATCAAACCCTAAAATCAATGATGAGAGCATACTGCGAGCAGTTTTCCCTAGACTGGGATGAAGGAATACCATTCCTCTTGTTCGCAATAAGGGAAAGCAAACAAGAAAGTTTAGGATTTAGTCCATTTGAATTAATTTATGGACACCAAGTACGCGGACCCCTCACCGTACTAAAAAATTCATGGACTGGAAAACCAAACCATCTTTTAAAACGTCTCCAACTCTAATGCAAAAGTGTTTGTCATTACTGAGGGAATTAGCTTCGAAGAACTTGGGTGTTGCCTTATCCAAAATGAAACAGTGTTATGACAAACGAACACTCTCTCGCTCCTTTAAACCAGGTGACAGGGTAATGGCACAAAAGTTCTTACCGGGACATGCTCTACAACCTAGGTACAAAGGTCCTTTAGAGGTGGTTGAAAGCCTTAATGAAGTAAATTATGTGTTACACACACCAGGGAAGAGGAAGGCAGTACGCACCTATCACATAAATCAACTTAAAGCTTATCACCCGAATCCCATACCAATTACATCAGTACTTCCTTTGATGGAGAATGAAAATGTATGTCTGCCCGACATCTCTAAGGTATTAGAGGTACGCCTGAAAAATTCG
The DNA here is from genome assembly GCA_009830355.1 of Cherax destructor. Lineage (NCBI taxonomy): Eukaryota > Metazoa > Arthropoda > Malacostraca > Decapoda > Parastacidae > Cherax > Cherax destructor. The sequence goes on along the minus strand of WNWK01043795.1, from coordinate 1,618 downwards.
GAAACATTATGATCTCTTGACACTTTTCTTATTGGCCTTGATGCAGAAAAAGAGAAAAATATTAAGAACTTGATTTTGAGTTATAAATTTTTATTTGATGATATCCCAAAGCGTTGTATGTTAAGGATACATGACATAGATGTACAAGGGGCAAAGCCTTGTAAGCAATCTACCTATAGGGCAAGTCCAAGGAAACAAGAATCATTGAAAGAAGTGGAATTTCTGTTGTCCTACAGACTTATAAAGCAGAGTAAGAGCCCATGAGCCTCGCCCTGTATCTTAGTTCCTAAGCCCGATGGAACTTACAGGATGTGTACTGATTATCGTAAAGTGAATGCACTTACGGTACCAGATGGATACCCACTCCTTCATATTGACGATCTAATAGATAGAGTATCTGGAGCCACTTATGTTACCCGCCTTGATTTATTAAGGGGTTATTACCAAGTGCCACCAAGTGAGCCTAAGAAATATCTGCATTTACCATACAAGGCGGATTATTCAATTATTGCGTCATGCCCTTCGGATTATGTAATGCTGCTTCCACCTTTCAGCGCCTAATGAACATACTGACCAATGATCTAGAAGGAATAGAAGCATATCTAGACGATCTTGTCATATACAGCAATGACTGGGAGCAACACTTATGTATGGTTCGTATTTCTAACGGCTATACCATAGCTGTTCACGTGATCACCATGTGATCTTTCGTTAGCCAATCATAGGCCATCCTTTTTTGAATGCCTGAGTGCCGGGACGACTAGCGGGCAGTTCCACCCTGATAGGCAGTGCAGACAGACATAGGCCTAGACTCTCGGCTCCCATATATCTAGCGCTCCATTAAACGCTACCATACCAAGCTCATCTTTAATATATTACCAAATCTACGCAAGAACCCCCACAACACAAATGGTGGCAGCGTGTGGGCGAAGATTAAGGTAATTGAGCAGATTTGAGAGAAAGAAGAAGCTGGTGTTTGAGTGAGTGCCACAGGCGTCCATACAACCGTGCTCACCTTCCTCACCCGGTGACGTCAGCCATCCAAGACTCTTCTGAAGCAGTGTCTCCAGTCTTCTGGCTTCTAATTGCAAGTAAACCTTCGAAGAGTTGATCTGGGTTTTGCAATTAAGCCAACAAGTAAGCCAGTTTATGGGAAAGAGACTAAGCCAGCCTACAGTCATCCAGTGTCTCTTGCCATCCATCCAGTTCTTCACTGCTGTGTGCAAGTAATAGCATTCAGGTCCACCAGTCCAGAGGGCTTAAGCCAGCTTCTTCCGGAAAGCCAGACATACAAGTAAGCCAGTTCCAGCAAAGCCAGTTCCTTAAGTATTGTCTCCAACGCTCTGTGCTACAAGTTGGACGCTTGTCAGAGTGATATTCACTCATTCCTGTGGCTTATTGTACAAAAGCCACCTGGGTAGAGTTTTCAAGGCCGTGGTACAACAACCTGAGTCATCTCCCCCCCAGTAACCAATCAATGCGTGAAACTCATAGAGACTGGCACCACCACCAAAACAAACCACCACCACAAGCCACATTTCTGACTCTTCAAAAGTTTTCACTTTTTGGCTCTTTTTGACCCTTATTGGGTTCCCAGCATCATTATTTCGGCTCAGGT
>WNWK01043794.1:0-15354 GCA_009830355.1 Cherax destructor | reverse complement strand
AGATACACCCGTCGCCCGAAAGATACCCAAAGCCACCCCCGGGTGACCGGAGAGGATCGGGACATCCCCAGGCGATCCAGATTCCACGGCAAACTACACCACCGCCAAGGACCTCAACGAATGGGATGGACTACGATACCCTTCCCCCTACCTAGGAACTAGAATGCCTGAGGAGAGAAACTCCCAGGGTAAAACTGGGAAGGAAATAAGGGAGGGATGAGGAGGAGGAGGAGGAAAGGGAAAAGGGAGGATGGGGAAGATGGGAAAAGGGAGGGGAGATTGGGGGGTAATTAGGTTCGGTCTGAGGAAGAAGACCAAGAGGTCCAATTCCTCAGACCGATAGCCTCTTTACCACGACAAGGAGCCCCCCTTAAAGAGGAGTCCAACTTGGAACATTTACAAAGTCACACTAACAAAAAAGGAGAAAAGGAAGGAGTATATATAGGCCAGCAGACAGGGACAGGAACAAGAGAGGAAGTGGTGGAGGTAGTATTAGTAGTGGAGTCAGTCATATACAGTGGTACCTCGACTTACGATGGTCCCCAAACACACCCTTTTATGTAAGTTTATTTTTTTAAATGCTTTTGTAAGTGTAATTTTGGGGGTCTAAACGGACTAGTCTATTTTACATCATTTCTTAAGGAGATAAATTCGTTTGGTAATGGCACTTGAACAGCATTCTGGAATGAAAAAATATCGTAAGTCGAGGTACCACTGTACTAAGTGTGACTTTGTAAATGGTCCAAGTCAGACCAAAATGTCGTCGTAAGCTCCTCTCTTCTATGTGCGGGTTATTTGTGAAAGCCTCTAGTTATGCACTCTGGCAAGACAGCAATTGAGTGAATGATGGTGGATGTGTTTTCTTCTTTGGGTTACCCTGCCTTGGTAGGGTAAAAAAAAAAAAAGGTCTTAAATCTACGTTTTATTGTATGTTTACATTACATTATTATTATTGCATTCAGGAGCTAACCATGTAGATGTGATACGGTGCTTGGAAAATGAAAGGAAATTGGGTTTGATCCAAGGAATGGGAGGATAACTTCCATTCCCTGAATCAAGAACCCCTCAGTAGCATCAAGGTTTGTAATGTTTATAGATTTACAGGATACCTGTAATTTATATGATCCAAAAAATAAAAACTTAATTTCATAAAAATGCCAAAAATCTTAAACTATACATATAAAAAAATATATGTCTTAAACCTATTTTCTTAAGATTTACAGACTTACATTATAATGTATATTCTTGATACTATAAAAGTGCTTTATAAAAATGCTAAAATCATTGTACTAATACACACAAAATAGTTAGCTCACTTAAACTTCCTTTCTATTACAGCATTTACACCAATTTACAAACCTATTGAAAAAAAAATCATAAATTTTTGGGTTCCTTCATTAGACAGGGCCTGAATTTTTTTAAAAATCCAATGACATGACTTTCATGGCGCTTTTTTTTGCACATTTCATTTTAGAGCAGTATCGGTTCAGGGATTAGCTTGAAAAGTATTATATTGGATGGTCAGTAACCCACATGGATACAGAAACTCAAAAAAATAATTGGTCTGTATATTTCGACCCCTTGCTGGGGTTATCTTCAGTTGAAGGGACCCCAGCAGGGGGTCAAATTATACAGACCAATTATTCTTCTGAGTTTCTGTATCTATGTGGGTTATCATTGATCACTAACAAGTACTCATTACACTTTCTTTAGTCATGTTGCATGCTCAATAACCAATCAACACATACTTGATGACCTGCTCTACATACAGTACAGTGGTACCCCGAGTTTCGTACAGCTCCCAACTCGAATAATTATGTAAGTGTATTATTGTAAGTGCTTTTGTAAGTGTATTTTTGGGGGTCTGAAACGGACTAATCTAATTTACATTATTCCTTATGGGAACAAATTCGTTCAGTAACGACACTCGAACAGCCTTCTGGAACGAATTATGGCCGAAACCCGGGTACCCCTGTATTTTATTAACAGTACACAAAATGGTAACATTATTATTTTTGTTGACACATCGACAGTCTCCCAGCAAGGTAGAGTGGCTGAAAAAGAAAAACTTTCATCATCATTCATTCAGTTTTTCTTTTTCGGGCCACCCTACCTTGGTAGGAGACGACCGATGTGTTAATAAAAAAATAAAAAAAAAATAATGTTACCATTTTGTATACTGCAGAAAGAAAGTTGTATTGTATTCTTAATTTGCAATTATAATCATGGGTGGTGCCAAGCCTCCAGGGAGGTTAAACGGCATCAGTTACATGGGAGGCAATCAGGTCTAATCTATGGAGAAAATAACTCCAATTTCTAAGACCAAGAGCCTTTCACCACTATCAAGTCACCCACATGAAAGGTATTTGTATCCAAAATATAAAATATACAGACTATGTTAAATACAGATCTCTCGGTTAACTGAAACATTCTTGAAATAACACTTTCTGGTTAGGTAAAAGGCCACAAGTGCAACTAATGTGACATTTTATTGAGGTAATGTTTCACTGTCCAGGAGTTTTGTCAAAGCTCCTGGAGAGCAAAACGTTGCCAAAATAAAATGCCACATTAGTTGTACTTGTGGCCTTTTACCTAATATATTGTCGGTAATTCTACCAACATTAAATGCAACAGTTTCTAGGTTTATGTTCACTTAAAAATTTATGGCACTAGTTTCTAGATTAAGATGACTTTGGCACTGGCGAACTGCTAGGTGTTTCTTCTATTTCAGCATCAGTTGAGGGATTTGTCAGGGTCCGTGGCTCATCCATCTCAATTAATGAGCATGTTTTTTGATGATTTTTAGAGGCCTTTTTGAAGAAATCTCTGATATCTGCTTGGATGGTACTACTGTGCATTTTTTGAAGAAATGATGAGTGTAATCTATGGAATAGCATAACTTCTTGTGCAGAAAAACAAGCCTTACTTTCAGTAAATTCAATGAGCTCTTTTAGGTTTTCAATAGCTTTCGCCCAGGTTATCATTCTTTGCGCTTCATAATCTTCCTCTTCACTTGTTTCAAGAACTGGATTTAAAACACTCTGAATGATATCATCATCAGTCACTTCCTGAGTCACTTCAGCAGTCTGGTCAGCATCCAGCCATTCCTGGAAATCGTCTTCATGTAAACTGGCAACTGCACTGGAAGGCAGTGCGTTTTTAAAAACATCCAAAACCAAGGATACTGATTTCTTTGCCTGAAATCCAAACCCTTCAAAGTCTTCCTCCTCAGATGACACGTCAAACATAACATTAGGCCACAATTTGATCCAGGCTTTTCTTAAAGTGAAGCTCTTAATATCATTCCAGGCACACGCTACACTGTAGATTGCATCTTTCATGTTATAAGCTGCTTGGAAGTCCTGTATAGTACCGTGAAAATGAGCAAGTTTTCTAAGGAAGTCTCTTCTGTAGTTTGACTTTATAGTCTGGATAATGCCTTGCTCCATGGGCTGAATTAAAGATGTAACATTAGAAGGAAGATAAGTGGTGAAAATATTGCCAGAAACTAACTCAAATTCATTAGGGTCAGCTCGGCAATTATCCAATATAAGAATAGCTTTGCTGACTTGAGGTAAACCAATTTTTTTGAAATGCTGTTTTACCTCTGGTTCAAAATGATGATAAAACCAATCTTGAAAGTTTTCCTTGTCCAACCATGAATTGCTTTGAGCTTTGTAAACCACCGGTAGATGGGTCACATGTTTAATAGCTCTGGGGTTGCTATATTTACCCACAACGAGTAATTTTAACCTATGGGTGCCTGCCGCATTAGCACAGGTTAACACCGTCAGACTGTCCTTATTCCGCCTGGCTGCCATTGCGCTGGATTCGCCTAAACCTACAAGCACAGAAGCAGGAATGCAACGCCAGAACAGATGCATCTCTTTGGCATTATAAATCTGTTCAGGTGATAAATCATGCTCCTCAACAAGGCTAGCAAAAATTTCCGAGCACGTTTCAGCAGCTTCATGATTGTCTGTGTTTTGTTCATCACATTCGTCCAGCCTGATCCCATGATGGGTTACAAAACGAGACAACCATTTTTCAGATAGCAAACACTGATCAGTAACATTCAACTTCTTATAAAAATCTTTTGCCTTTTCAGAGAGAGTTGGTCCAGACACTGGGACACCTGCCAGCCGTTTCAATTTCAACCACTCATAAAGCACCATGTCCAGGACTTCCAATTTACGCTTTGGTACCATTTTCCTCCTATCAGTGCCTTTGCCAAGTGATGACCTTTGGCCAGACATCACGCCTTTGTCAGATGCTGAATCTTTGTCGGACACTGACCCTCTGTTAGATATTAGACCTTTGCCAAATACAGAACCCCTATTACATGCTAAACCTCTATTCAACACAAAACCTTTGTTAGATAATGAGTCTTTGTTGAATACAGTACCTTTGTGACACACTGAACCATTGTCTGACATTGAACCTTTGTTAAATACTGAACCTCTGTTAGATTCTGAGACTTTGTAAGACACTGAACCCTTATTAAATGTTAAGCCTTTCTTAGATTCTGAGTCTTTTTTAGACACCAAACCTTTGTTAGATTTTGAACACAGTGAACCCTTGTTAGATACTGAACCATTGTTAGTTTCCGAACCCTTGCCAGACACCGGAAACTGGTGAGATGCTGAACCATTGTAAGACAATGCATCGCTGAAGAACTTGAGTAGTCGATCTTTTTCGGAGTGAATAGAACGTAAGGGTAATGGTCCAATCTTGTACTCCTTCATCAGAACACTAGTATCTTCACCTTGTTCCAGTCTCCTGCATATATCTATTGTCTGAGTTGATGTCAAGTATTTCTGCGTTGGATTTTCATTTTTGCTGGTGGATGGCGTGTCCATCATTTTTCTCCTGACATCTGAAGGAACGCCTGAAAAATGTGAATTATATTGTAATACTCCTAGGTAGTAGATTGGTAGACAGCAACCACCCAGGGAGGTACTACCATCCTGTGGTAGTAGGTTGGTAGACAGCAACCACCCAGGGAGGTACTACCATCCTGTGGTAGTAGGTTGGCAGACAGCAACCACCCAGGGATGTACTACCATTCTGCCAAGTGAGTGTGAAATGGAAGCCTGTAATTGTTTTACATGATGGTAGGATTGCTGATGTCTTTTTTTTTTTTGTCTCATAAACATGCAAGATTTCAGGTATGTCTTGCTACTTCTACTTACACTTAGGTCACACTACACATGCATGTACAAGCATACAGTGGACCCCCGCTATTCGAACGGCTCGGCAATAGAACATATCGCCATTAGAACAAGAAAATTGATATCGCCATGCGAACAAAATATCACAATTCAAACAAGTGCGTCCGTGACCTGTCCGCCCAGGCGCTTGGGTGCCTCACCGCGCAGGCGTGGAGAGCCAGTCCCGCGTTGTTTACACTCAAGAGAACAATACCCTGCATGCTCATCCAGACATTTCACACTTAATTAGAATTGTTTGGAGTTTGTTCATTAAGTGTGAGGCAGTGGTGCGAGGCAGTGGTGGTAGAGGCAGTGGTGGTAGAGGCAGTCTTAATGTAGAGTGCGAGGTGAGTAAACAAGATTAAATGAAGGTTCGGGAGTTTTGTAAACAAACCAGTTGTGGTTGCTGTTACCAGCCTGACACATATGATTTCTGTTCACTCTGTGAAGCCGATTGGAATTGATCTAATGCAGTTAGCATTACAAACTCCGTTTTCTCTTATACTAACACGTCTGAAGGAGGAAAGAATGGGAAGATGTTTTCACAACTGTAGTGAGAATGCTTGCCACCACCATCCTTCCAGCCACCACATTCGTAATGACATATATATTTTATTCATTCTAGAGTGTATATCAGGTTTTTATGTTATATATATTGTTTATTATGTCATATTAGGCAATTGTGATAGATAAATAAGCTGTCGAGTTGATAATAGCTTCATAGTGAAGTACTATTTTGTCATGGCTCCTGACAGCAGAAACAGATTAATTGTATTTCCATTATTTCTTATGGGAAATATTAAATCCCCTTTCAAACATTTTGTGTTAAGAACAAGCTCCTGGAACGGATTAAGTTCGAATAGCGAGGGTTCACTGTATATACATACATACATACCCAGATGGGTTTTCTTCTATTTTCTTAATAGTTCCTGTTCTTGTTTATTTCCTCTTATCTCCATGGGGAAGTGGAACAGAATTCTTCCTCCATAAACCATGCGTGCCGTAAGAGGTGACTAAAATGCCGGGAGCAAGGTGCTAATAACCCCTTCTATATAAATTACTAAATGCCGGGAGCAAGGTGCTAGTAACCCCTTCTGTATAAATTACTAAATGCCGGGAGCAAGGGGCTAGTAATCCCTTCTGTATAAATTACTAAATGCCGGGAGCAAGGCGCTAGTAACCCCTTCTGTATAAATTACTAAATGCCGGGAGCAAGGTGCTAGTAACCCCTTCTGAATAAATTACTAAATGCCGGGAGCAAGGGGCTACTAACCCTTCTCCTGTATACATTACTAAATTTAAAAAGAAAAGCTTTCGTTTTTCTTTTTAGGTCCTGGTAGCTGAAACATGTTCAAGGCATATTCCTCTATGAAAAAAGAAGAGAAGAAGTAAACAGGAGAGAGAGAGAGAGACGCTCCCTATACAGGAGAAGACGAAGAATCACTGAGCTCCTCAAGAATGCCGGACTATCTGATTCACGGAAGGAAGCGCTAACCAGGGAAGTGGAAAATATTGAGCTAAAATTAAAGGACTCATACAGGATCCAGGAGAGTCAAGAGGAGCTAAAAGCGATTAGTGAAATTGAAGGAAATTCAAAATATTTCTTTTCATATGCCAAAAACAAGGCAAAAACCACTTCTAGTATAGGGCCCCTGCTCAGACAAGACGGATCTTACACAGATGACAACAAAGAAATGAGTGAGATACTGAAATCTCAATATGACTCTGTGTTCAGCGAACCACTAATCCGTCTAAAGATAGACAATCCAAACAATTTTTTCATGAATGAGCCTCAAAACCCTGCCAATGTATGCCAAATTTCTGACATAACCCTAACCCCTCTAGACTTTGAGAAAGCCATCGACAACATGCCCATGCACTCAGCCCCAGGCCCAGACTCGTGGAACTCTGTGTTCATTAAGAACTGCAAGAAACCCCTCTCACAGGCCCTAAGTATACTATGAAGAAGGAGCTTAGACACAGGCGAGATTCCACAGTCACTAAAAACGACGGATATAGCCCCACTCCATAAAGGTGGCAGTAAAGCAGTAGCTAAGAACTATAGACCAATAGCTTTAACGTCCCATATCATAAAAATCTTTGAAAGAGTTCTAAGAAGCAGGATAGCAAACCACCTGGACTCCCAAAAATTGCACAACCCAGGGCAACATGGTTTCAGAGCAGGTCGCTCCTGCCTCTCGCAACTGCTAGACCACTATGATATGGTCTTAGATGCTCTGGAAAACAAGCAGAATGCAGATGTAGTATACACAGATTTTGCAAAAGCCTTTGACAAGTGCAATCATGGTGTAATAGCACACAAAATGTGTGCTAAAGAGATAACTGGCAAAGTAGGCAGATGGATCTTCAACTTCCTAACCAATCGGACACAAAGAGTAGTGGTAAACAGAGTTAAATCGGATGCTGCCATAGTGAAGAGCTCTGTCCCACAAGGCACAGTACTCGCACCTATCCTGTTCCTCACTCATATCAGACATAGACAGTGATGTAAACCACAGCACTGTATCATCCTTGCAGATGATACTAGGATCTGCATGAGAGTGTCATCCATTGAGGACATGGCAAATCTCCAAGAAGATATAAACCAAGTTTTCCAATGGGCAACAGAGAACAATATGATGTTCAATGAAGACAAATTCCAACTACTCTGTTATGGAAAACTGGAGGAAATAATAGCTAGGACTGAGTATATTACAAACTCCAATCACACAATAGAGCGGAAAAGTAATGTGAAGGACCTGGGTGCGGTAATGTCCGAAGACCTCACCTTCAAGGACCACAACAATGCCACTATTACAACTGCGAGGAAACTGATAGGATGGATAATGAGAACATTCAAGACAAGAGATGCCAAGCCAATGATGATCCTTTTAAATCACTTGTTCTCTCTAGGCTAGAATACTGCTGTACATTAACATCCCCATTCAAGGCAGGTGAAATTGCAAATCTAGAGAATGTACAGAGAACCTTTACTGCACATATAAGTTCCATCAAACACCTTAACTACTGGGAACGCCTGGAAGCACTAGACTTATATTCACTGGAGCGCAGGCGAGAGAGATATATCATAATCCACACCTGGAAGATTCTGGAGGGACTGGTCCCTAATATGCACACAGAAATCACTCCTAGAAAGCAAAAGACTTGGCAGACGGTGCAACGTACCCCCAGTGAAAAGTAGGGGCACCACTGGTACACTAAGAGAAAACACAATAAGTGTCCGGGCCCAAGACTGTTCAACAGCCTCCCACCAGCCATTAGGGGCATTACCAGTAGACCTCTGGTTACCTTCAAGAGGGAGCTGGACAGATACCTAATGTCAGTGCCAGATCAGCTGGGCTGTGGTTCGTACGTTGGACTACGTGCAGACAGCAGTAACAGCCTCGTTGATCAGGCCCTGATCCACCGTGAGGCCTGGTCATAGACCGAGCCGGGACGTCGATCCCGGAATGCCCTCCAGGTAGACCCTGCCTTGGTGGGATATGGCTGGTTCATTGAAAAAAAAATTCTACCTATGCTAGAGTAGGTAAGTTTTAGGTACAGATACACAAGTACAATTATCATACCTAGTAACATGCAAAACAAGCACTATGAAAAAATAGTGAACTTCCAAGTGCTTTCATGATTTTTCACATTATCAGGAAATGTAAAAATAATAGAATAGCAGAAGGCTTATAAGACTGAGATATCACCTCACATATGACCTTACAACTGACCCAGTATGATGAGGGTGGGAGGGTCAAGATACATGTCAAGTGAAATTTATAAGAGTCATGTCACATACAGCTGAAATTCCTCACAAATTCTATTATAAAAGAATCTAATAAATATAACTCTGAACTAATATTCATATTGAAATCAATGCTATTTTTTATGAAGCTTGATTCTATCATATTTCTCTCAACCATGGACCAGTTTGATGCAACTTTCTCCAGTCCAAGATTGATGGACTGGACACATCATCTCCAGGCTAGGGGACTGATGACCTCAAACTCCTCCTTATCTTCTGCCTTTCTCTGTATTAGACTGAAGAAGTCACTGGCTGATGAAACAATTCCACAATAAGGATTCCCAAATGATGCACAAGTGTTCTAAACTATTTCCATAATAGCTATACAGTGGACCCCCACCTAACGAGCACCCCGGAAATCGTACAATTATGTAAGAATAATATTGTAAGTGCTTGTGGAAGTGTATTTTTGGGGGTCTGAAATAGACTAACCTACGTGACATTATTTCTTAAGGAAGTAAATTGTTGGTAATGGCACTTGAGCAGGCTTTTGGAATGAATTTTGCTCATTAGGCAGGGGTCCACTGTATTGCCATATGTAATGATGTCAAAATTCAACCCATCTACTGAACTGCAACCTTCCACCCATATTTCAGATTTAACCCTTTCACTGTCGGTCCCATAATATTACGGCTCGCAAGCCAGTGTCAGTCCCGTAATAGTACGCCAAAATTCTAGGAGCTTCCAATCTTGCAGGAGAAAGCTGGTAGACTTACATATGAGAGAATGGGTCTGAGTGGTCAGTGTGCGCAGTATAAAAAATCCTGCAGCACGCAGTGCATGAGAGAAAAACTCTGACCTTGTTTTTCGTTTAAAACAGCAAATTTGCGGTGTATTTTTGTGTGGTATTTATGATTGTATTCTCGTTTTCTTGGTCACATTTGATAGAATGAAAGATATATTACAGAATTAGTGATGATTTTGAATGGTTTATGAATTAAAAGTACAGTGGTCCCCGCCTAATGAACACCCGGAAATCGTACAATTATGTAAGTAAATTATTGTAAGTGCTTGTGGAAGTGTATTTTTGTGGGTCTGAAATAGACTAACCTACATGACATTATTTCTTAACCCTTAAACGGTCCAAACGTAAATATAGGTTCTTACCGCTACTGCCCCGAATATTTCGAAAAAAAAAAAATTATATAGAAATGAAGAGCACATTTTTTTAAGTGTATTAGAATTAAAAAAATCTAGGGTCAGTAGTTACCGAGATATGAGGCGGAGAAGTTGGCTCTGGATGCTCACCTGACAGCAACAGGGGTCCTGCCGCTTGCAGAATCGTTCCGATATACCTTTTTTTTTCATTTTTTATTATTTTATATAATTTTTATGTTCTGATAATTACAATTTGTAGTAGTTCTTGTGATTTCATAGCCAATCTGTGTTCTGACAGTAATATTAGGTACTGAAATTGTACTCAAATGATAATAATAATGATAGTGCATAATAATATTAATAAAATAGTGTATAATAATAATAATAATAATAATAATAATAAAATAGTGCATAATAATAATAATATAATAATAATAATAAAATAAATAATAATAATAATATGTAATAATCATTACATAAATTTCAACCCTAAGCATTATTTAAGATTATTACATATTATTATTATTATTTATTTTATTATTATTATTATTATTTTTTAATGCATATTATTATTATTATTAAATTTTTTAAGTGCTTGTGGAAGTGTATTTTTGTGGGCAAATAACTACCTACATGACATTATTTTTAACCTGGTAACGTAAATATAGGTTCACGCTACTGCCCCGAATATTTGAAAAAATTATATAGAAATGAAAGCACATTTTTTAAGTGTATTAGAATTAAAAAATCTAGGGTCAGTAGTTACCGAGATATGAGGCGAAAGTGGCTCTGGATCCACTGACAAACAGAGTCCCGCTTGCAGAATCGTGCCATATACCTTTTTTCTCATTTTATTATTTATATAATTTTATGTTCGATAATTACAATTTAGTAGTTCTTGTGATTTCATAGCAATCTGTGTTCTGACAGTAAAAGGTACTGAAATTGTATAAATGATAATAAAATGTAGTGCATAATAATATTAATAATGATATGATAATAATAATAATAATTAATAATAATAATAATGTATAATAATAATAATAATAATAATAATAATAATAAAAATAAATAATAATAATAATATGTAATAATCATACAATAATTTCAACCCTAAGCATTATTTAGATATGTGTCACTGCCTATCTCATCTGATCTCCACCCAATCATGATTATTGGTGACATTTGGTGTGGTAGGTTTGTCTTATCTCTTCCTATCAGTCCAGTAATTACAGTGATGACATTTGAACCTACACTCTTCCCTTTATTTGTTACTCATTTTTCTGTCTGTCTTTCTGTCTGTCTGTTGTCGTCTCCTTTTTGTTCTTGTCTCAGAGAGTAGCTCATGAACAAAGGTATACCCGTCCCAACGTATAACACTTTGCCTGGATTTTTGAGTTATCCTAGGTAATTTACATAGGTATAATTGTATTTGTACGTGTTCCTGTGAGATAGAGACAAAGAGACAGATAAATACAGACAGACAGACGGATCAAAGACAGCCAATCAGGTACCCAGCTGGCAAGCCAGCTGCTGACAGCCAGGTGGGAGGTGGCCAGCCAGCCAGCCAGCTGGCCTGCCAGCCCCGACATCACTTTCCACTTAAATAAGGAGTGTTAATATGACATGACATCAGTGAATCCTTGGTGTTTGCCGCAGTGTTTGCTTTAGCTGGCTCTCAATTTAACTGGTGCTCCCAAAAGGTACTAAGTAGTCCCAGATTTTTTTAATATGGCGCACACCAAGTGTTAGGACCCTTTCTATGCTGACCAGGCATCTCAGGCCAATCATGCCAAATTTGGAGGAATGAAAAATAAAACGTAAATATACGTTTGGGGCAGTAGCGGTAAGAACGTATATTTACGTTTGGACCGTTTAAGGGTTAAGGAAGTAAATTCGTTCGTAATGGCACTTGAGCAGGATTCTGGAATGAATTTTGCTCGTTAGGCGGGGGACCACTGTACCTAGAAATTGAGCTCAAAGTAGCGGAAATGTTCGATTTTTGCCGATGTTCAAGAGTAAACAAATCACGTTACGCGTCCAATTCACGTCAACTGGTAGGTCTAACATGCTTTCACAAATGCGCTGATATTATTTATACCATTTGCACAATAATGCAGTAGTCTACATATCAGTAAATCTTCTAATTTTTGTATGAATAAAAATTCAAAATGGAAAGTAAGCGCAATATAAGAGGGGCCTGGAGACGTGACTGATGAACAGAGAAAATGTTATTTTAGTGCCAGGAATGTCTGCATTGTTAATTCTGGACCCTATTTTGAAATTGGCCTTCCTTGAATTGTATATGAAATTGGCCAAATTACCAATTTCTGATCACTTTATTGGGCAGTTGAAATTGGTAAATGGGCAGTTTCTTGTACTCAGTTGATAGAACAAAAGGAGTTCTAGTGAAATAGCTATGAGATTCATCGACTAGAACAATGGAACTGGCTGAAAATAGGGCTCAAAGTGGACAAAATCGCTGATGCGTAAATATTGCTGAGACCGCTAACTTCACGAGGGCGTAATTCTTTAAGTTTTCAATAAATTTCATACTTTTGGTGTCATTACCATCAGGAAAAGATTCTCTATCATTTCATAATAAAATTTTTTTTTTTAAATTCTTTGACACTGAGCACAAGTTTGTGACCAGAGGTCTCGACAGTGAAAGGGTTAAACTGTTTTTTTAGCATGCTGGCCGTCTCCTACCGAGGTATGGTGACACTATCATTGTATTGCCAGAGGCGCTCAGATACAACAGTTTGGATGTCCCTCCAAACAGCAAATATCTCAAACCCTTCCTTTAAATTGCAGGCATTTGTACTTCCCACCTCCAGGACTCAAGTCCGCCTAACCGGTTTCCCTAAATCCCTTCACAAAATATTACTCTACTCACACTCCAACAGTTCAAGTCCCAAAAACCATTTGTCTCAGCTCACTCCTATCTTACACACTCTCACACATACCTGCTGTATGTCAAATTTAAATATCTATATTTAAACAGTGTAAACTACATCTATAGTCATTACCTGTTTGTGTGACTCCAACCATCGTAGGCTGACAGTCGGCAGCTTCAGAAACATTTTTGCGTGCGGCAGGTAGAGGCGGCAGACAACCGGCGTGTTCCTAAGTGAGAAACCGTAAAGTCAGATGACAATGGTGTAAGCCAGGCAGTGATGTGAATACACATTACACCCACAGTGGGGGTTATATAATCTCAGGGGGGTTACATAATCCCATGGGTTATATAATCCCATGGGGGGTTAATCACCTATAGTGGGACTTTATAATTATAGGTGGTTCTCGACACTTACGATGGGATTATGTTCCAATGAGCCCATTGTAAGTCAAAAATATTGTAAGTCGAATGTGAACACCATATGCTAAATAAATAAGTAAATAAGTAACTAGTGTCACTGAATAAGTAAATAAACAAATAATTACTGTAACTAAATACAGTGGTGAAACCTCGGTTTTCGTATGCCCCAGTTGCATGTAAAACCACAGTTGTTGTTGTTGTTTTTCAACAAGTCGGTCATCTCCCACAGAGGCAGGGTGACCCAAAAAGAAAGAAAATCCCCAAAAAGAAAATACTTTCATCATCATTCAACACTTTCACCGCATTCATACATAATCACCGTCTTTGCAGAGGCGCTCAGATACGACAGCTGAGAATAAGTCCCTCCCAACTGTCACTATCCCAGACCCCTCCTTTAAAGTGCAGGCATTGTACTTCCCGTTTCCAGGACTCAAGTCCAACTAAATCAATTAACTGGTTTCCCTGAATCCCTTCACAAAATGTTACCCTGCTCACACTCCAACAGCTTGTCAGGTCCCAAAAACCATTCGTCTCCATTCACTCCTATCTAACATGCTCACACATGCTTGCTGGAAGTCCAAGCCCCTCGCCCACAAAACCTCCTTTACCCCCTCCCTCCAACCTTTTGAGGACGACCCTACCCGCCTTCCTTCCCTACAGATTTATACGCTCTCCAAGTCATTCTCCTTTGATTCATTCTCTCTAAATGACCAAACCACCCCAACAACCCCTCTTCAGCCCTCTGACTAATACTTTTAGTAACTCCACACCTCTTCCTAATTTCCACACTCCGAATTTTCTGCATAATATTTACACCACACATTGCCCTTAGACAGGACATCTCCACTGCCTCCAGCCTCCTCCTCACTGCAGCATTTGCAACCCATGCTTCACACCCATATAAGAGTGTTGGTACCACTATACTTTTGTACATTCCCTTCTTTGCCACTATGGATAACGTTTTTTGTCTCCACAGATACCTCAATGCACCAATCACCTTTTTTCCTTCATCAATTCTATGGTTAAACTCATCCTTCATAAACCCATCCGCTGACAAGTCAACTCCCAAATATCTGAAAACCTTCACTTCTTCCAATCCCTCTCTCCAATGTGATATCCAATTTTTCTTTATTTAAATCGTTTGATACCCTCATCACCTTACTCTTATCTATGTTCACTTTCAACTTTCTACCTTTATACACCCTCCCAAACTCGTCCACTAACCTTTGCAACTTTTCTTTAGAATCTCCCATAAGCACAGTATCATCAGCAAAAAGTAACTGTGTCAACTCCCATTTTGCATTTAATTCCCCATAATTAAATCCCACTCCTCTCCCCAACACCCTAGAATTTACTTCTTTTACAACCCTATCTATAAATATATAACGAGATGTTATTTGGAGTTTTGGAGAGCGGGTATGCAATGATAAGGCTTCGGAGGCTTCTTACTTCATTTGTAATAAAGGTGCGAGTAACAGGCTGCGTGTCTGTGGCCATGGCCCGGCGGGCCATGCGCCTTGCGAGGGAGAGAGGAGTTAGGCCTGTTGACTGACTGAAGTTTGGGCGCCAAGTGAGGGAGAGGCAGGGTGTCGCTGACTGACGTGGGTATGCCTACAGGCTTGCCCTCTGGCGGAAACTATGGGAACTAGCATGGCACGAAATATGAACTCAGCTGGCAGACAGCATGGGCTATGCAGACAGTCAGGCTGTCTACATCGCTCGGTCACGCACCCTTGGTCGTCCCGACCATGAATGGCATTAAAAAAAACTTGGGTCTCTCTCTCACAAGAACAGGTCACAGAACACGAAAGAAAAATACATATATACATAAACATTTTTTTTTTTTTTTTTCAACAAGTCGGCCGTCTCCCACCGAGGCAGGGTGACCCAAAAAGAAAGAAAATCCCCAAAAAAAA
>WNWK01043793.1:0-15355 GCA_009830355.1 Cherax destructor | reverse complement strand
TTTGAAAATAGGTATTACATTTGCAATTTTCCACTTATCTGGCACCATGCCAGTTTGCAGTGATATGTTGAAAAGATTAGCCATAGGTTTGCTAAGCTCCTCTTTACATTCCTTTAGAACCCTTGCATACAGTTCATCAGGGCCTGGGGATTTGTTAGGTTTTAATTTATCTATTTGTCTAAGGACCATGTCACTTGTGACCCTGATCGTGCATAGTTTACTATCGTCCTGGTCTACATAATTTATTATTTCTGGAATATCGCTAGTATCTTCCTGTGTAAAAACTGAGAGGAAGTAAGTGATAAAAATTCTACACATTTCCTTATCACTGACGGTGAGCTGACCTGAGTAACTTTGAGTGGGCCTATCTTGTCCCTAATCTTACTTCTGTATACCTGAAAAATCCTTTTGGGTTAGTTTTCGATTCTCTTACAACTTTAACCTCATAGTCTCTTTTTGCTTTTCTTATTCCTTTTTTATTTCTCTCTTTAACTGAATATATTGATTACTTAATTGCCCTCTCCTCTTTGATTCGCCTATATATGCCTCTCTTTGACCAATGAGATGTTTTAATCTATTGTTCATCCATTTAGGATCATTTTTGTTTGATCTGATTTCCCTATTAGGAACATAAGTTGTCTGAACATAAGTTGTTTGATGCTCCTCCCATTACTGGGTACCACTCGCCACTCGCTAACCACTGAAGTACACTCGTCCTGGAGAACAGAGAATCGATTTCCTACCTTCACATCTTCTCTGTTAACCTTCTTTATCTTCCTTCTTCCTGAATTGTGAACCACTTGCCACTTAAAGCGGCTGCCACTTTCACTGTTGGTAACCATTTCCTCCTTACCAGCACCAACCATCTCACACTCACTCCCACACCCATCTAGGCGAAGCTTCAGCCTCCTATTTTCCTCCTGAAAAAGTAGAACCTCCTTCTTCAACACTTCAACCTGAGATTCTAAAACACTGCAGTGAGCCATGTGTTCGGTATCACCCCACGCTAATTCCCAGACAGCTTAGGACAGGTATGACTCAAGTGCTTGCTCCCACGCGAATCTAACCCAGGCGTCTTGGAAAACAAACTAGAATACCACTAGGCTGTATTAGCACTCAGAACAGCAATGCCTGAAAGCACAAAGGCGATAGGGAAGGCAGGAACTCTACTTTGCTTGCTGGCTTAGTCACTCACACTCAGCTGGGTTAGTCTTGCTGGCTTAAACTTTTCACACAGGCTTAGATGGCTTGGAGTCTGACATAACAGGTTGGGTGGCTAGGGCTTGGCTTAGGCACTCCCCCCACACAGACTGGCTTATCTAACTTGGCTTAATTTGCAAAACCCGGGTCTACCCCTCGAAGGTTTTAACAAATAAGAGATAAGACACTTAACTGACCAGGAAACAGTGTAGACAGGCTGACGAATGCTGGCTTGGAGTTAGGTAGCGTCTGTCTCTGGAGGCATACACTGTCACACAAGATGTCCGCCGGCTTGGTGAAATTTATCTCTATATATTTCCGTAATCCTCAGAATTACGGACCCACTGCTGCACACCAATTGTCGTGTAGGTTCTTGGGAGATAACGGTCGTAGAGAAACACACTGGTGGATGGTAACAGTGTATTAACTTAGATTGGGAGGAGCGCCAGTACCAGCCTACCTGCTTATTGTGCCGCGGTCCAAGGAAGTGCGGGGGAACGCCAGAGGGAAGCGTCCTCACAAGAGGAGCGTGTGACGTCACATATGACGTCACAGGTTCAAAGGGATCCTAACTATAACAACTGGTATTACAACATATACTACACAAGTAAAGTACAAATAGTACATATGCTACACAAGTATAGTACATATGCTACACAAGTATAGTACATATGCTACACAAGTATAGTACATATGCTACACAAGTATAGTACATATGGTATATATGACAGTTGTACTTAACACACTGACCTAGTGTAGCTTGGCATACAGTGTGTTATACTTGACACAGTGACCTAGTGCATCACGATGTCCACTGTGTTGTACTAAACACACTAACCAAGTGTACAATGTATTGTACTTACTATACTGACCTAGTGTACCACAGTGTACACTGTCTTGTACTTAACACAGTGACTTAGCGTACCACAGTATATACTGTGTTGTACTAAACACACTGACCTAGTGTACCACGGTGTACACTGTGTTTTACATAACACACTGACATAGTGCACCATCGAGTACAATGTATTGTACTTACCACACTGAACCAGTATACCACATTGTACACTGTGTTGTACTTAACACACTGACCTAGTCTACCTAGGTGTACAGTGTCTTGAACTTAACACTGATCTAGTGTACCACAGTGTACACTGTGGTGTAAGTGGCACACTGACCTAGTGTACCACGGTGTACACTGTGTTGTACTTACCACACTGACCTAGTGTACCACAGTGTGCACTATGTTGTAATTAACACACTGGCCTGACGTAGCACGGTGTAAGCTGTACTACACTTAACCTCTGTGTACATTGTGTTGTTCTTAACATATTGACCTAGTGTACTGCGGTGTACACAGTGTTGTACTTAACATACTGATCTAGTGTACCATGGAGTACACTGTTATAGTTACCACACTGACCTAGTGTACCACGGTGTACATTGTGTTGTTCTTAACACAATGACCTAGTGTACTACGGTGTACAATGTATTGTACTATCCACACTGAACCAGTGTGGCTATCACAATACCTATTGTACAGTACATCTTGTACCCGATATACATTGTGTTGTACTTAACACACTGACCTAGTGTGCAATGGTGTATACTATGTTGTACTTAACACAGGGACCTAGTGTACCACGTTGTGCAATGCGTTGAACTTGATACACTAACCTAGTGTACCACGGTGTACAATGTATTGTACTTACCATAATGAGCTAGTGTACCATAGTGTACACTGACTTGTACTTAACACACTGACTTAGCATACTGTTTTGTACTTAACACAGTGATCTAGTGTACCACGGACTACACTGAGGTGTAGTTACCACAATGACTTAGTGTACCACAGTTAACAACAACAACAACAACAATAATAATAATAATAATAATAATAATAATAATATTATTATTATTATTATTTTATTTACTACAAGTACATGTACAAGCCACAAGGTATACAGACCATAGCTGACATCAATGACATACTACTATATAGAAATCCGCTTGTTATGCTGAGCATATCAGATAAATCAGGTTAGTTTTGTCCTAGGATGCGACCCACACCAGTCGTCTGACACCCAGGTACCTAGTATTTTACTGATTAGTGAACATAGACAACCTGTGTAAGGAAACATGCTCAATATTTCCACCCCTTCGCCGGGAATCGAACCCGGACCTCACCGTCTGAAGCGACTGTTTTTGCCACCAGGCCACAGGGCCTACTTAAAATACTGAACCAGTGTAAAACGGTGTACACTGTATTGTACTTAAGACACTACCTCATCTACCACGGTGTACAGTGTGTTGTACTACTTACCACACTGAACTAGTATACCTCAGTGTACATTGTGTTATACTTAACACAATGACCTAGTGTACCACGATGTACATTGTGTTGTTCTTAACACACTGACCTAGTGTACCATTGTGTACACTGTTTTGTACATAGCACAATTACCTAATGAACCACGGTGCAAATTGTGTTGTACTTAACGCTCTAACGTAATGTGCCACGGGTTACAGTGTGCTGTTAGTAACACATTGACCTAGTGTACAACGGTGTACAGTGTTATATTTAAAACTAACTTATTGAACCAAGGTGTACAGTGTTTTGCACGTAATACACTGAGCTAATACATCTCTGTGTACTAGTTCAGTGTATAAGGTACACTAACACTCACCTAGTAAACCTAGGTGTACAGTGTGTTGAACTCAATATAATGACCTAGTTCAACGGTGTACACGTGGTACACTACGTCAGTAGTGTGGTACACTAGTGACGTAGTGTACCACTGAGTACACTGTGTTGTAGTTAGCACACTTTCCTAGTTTACCACGGTGTACACTGTGTTGTACTTAACATACTGACCTAGTGTACCACAGTGTACTGTGTGCTGTACATACCGCACTGACCTATTCTACCACGGCGTATTCTGTACTCACCTAATTGTACTCACCTAATTGTGGTTGCAGGGTCGAGACTCAGCTCCTGGCCCCGCCTCTGCGCTGCCCGCTACTGGGTATCTGCTCTCCCTGCTCCATGAGCTTTATCATACCTTGTCTTAAAACTATGTATGGTTCCTGCCTCCACTATGTCTTTCTCTAGACTATTCCACTTCCTGACTACTCTGTGGCTGAAGAAATGCTTCCTAACATCCCTTTGACTCATCTAAGTCTTCAGCTTCCAGTTGTGTCCCCTGTATTGTACTTAGCATGCAACTATTTTATTTTCCTGTCTCTTATATTCATGTTTGCCTATATTTCATGTCTTGCTTTGTGTATTTGCAAAATTTATATATATATATATGACTTTTGGAGTGAGATAAACAAATTAAGAAAGCCTAGGGAACGAATGGATTTGTCAGTTAAAAACAGAGTAGGGGAGTTAGTAGATGGGGAGCTGGAGGTATTGGGTAGATGGCGGGAATATTTTGAGGAACTTTTAAATGTCGATGAAAAAGGGAGGCGGTAATTTCATGTACTGGCCAGGAGGTACAACATCGTTTAGGAGTGAAGAAGAGCAGGATGTGAGTGTGGGGGAGGTGCGTGAGGTATTATGTAGAATGAAAGGGGATAAAGCAGCTGGAACTGACGGGATCATGACAGAAATGTTAAAAGCAGCGGGGATATAGTGCTGGAGTGGTTGGTATTTTTGTTTAATACATGTGTGAAAGAGAGGAAGGTTTCCTAGGGATTGGCAGAGCATGTATAGTTCCTTTATATAAAGGGAAGGGGATAATAGAGATTGTAGAAAATACAGGGAATAAGTTACTGAGTATACCAGGTAAAGTGTACGGTAGAGATATTACTGAAAGAATTAGAGGAAAGACAGAGAGTAGGATCGCAGATGAGCAAGGAGGCTTTAGAGTGGGTATGGGATTTGTAGCATATATGTGAACAGTATTTAGATAAAGGTAAGGAAGTTTTCCTTGCATTTATGGATTTAGAAAAGGCATATGATAGAGTGGATAGGGGAGCATTGTGGCAGATGTTGCAAGTGTATGGAATAGGTAGTAAGTTATTAAGTGCTGTAAAGAGATTTTATGAGGATAGTGAGGCTCAGGTTAGGGTGTGTAGGAGAGAGGGAGATTACTTCCCAGTAAAAGTAGGTCTTAGACAGAGATGTGTAATGTCACCATGGTTGTTTAATATATTTATAGATAGGGTTTAAAAAGAATTAAATGCTAGGGTATTGGGAGAGGGATGGAAATAAATTATGGGGAATCAAATACAAAATGGGATTTGACACAGTTACTTTTTTGCTGATGATACTGTGCTTATGGGAGATTCTAAAGAAAAGTTGCAAAGGTTAGTGGACGAGTTTGGGAGAGTGTGTAAAGGTAGAAAGTTGAAAGTGACAAAGATAAGAGTAAGGTGATGAGGGTATCAAACGATTTAAATAAAAACAAATTGGATATCACATTGCAGAGAGGGGGTATGGAAGAAGTAAATGTTTTCAGATATTTGGGAGTTGATGTGTCAGCGGATGGGTTTATGAAGGATGAGGTTAACCATAGAATTGATGAAGGAAAAAAGGTGAATGGTGCATTGAGGTATCTGTGGAGACAAAAACGTTATCTATGGAGGCAAAGAACGGAATGTACGAAAGTATAGTGGTACCAACACTATTATATGGGTGTGAAGCATGGGTTGCAAATGCTGCAACGAGGAGGCGGCTGGAGGCTGTGGAGATGTTCTGTCTAAGGGCAATGTGTGGTGTAAATATTAAGCAGAGAATTCAGGGTGTAGAGTTACTAAAAGTATTTGTCAGAGAGCTGAAGAGGGGTTGTTGAGGTGGTTTGGTCATTTAGAGAGAATGGATTAAGGTAGAATGACCTGGAGAGAGTATAAATCTGTAATGGAAGAAAGGCGGGGTAGGGGTCGTCCTTGAAAAGGTTGGATGAAGTGGGTAAAGGAGGTTTTGTGGACGAGGGGCTTGGACTTCCAGCAAGCATGTGTGAGCATGTTAGGAGTGAATGGAGACGAATGGTTTTTGGGACCTGACGAGCTGTTGGAGTGTGAGCTGGATAATATTTTATGAAGGGATTCAGAAAAACTGGTTAGCCGGACTTGAGTCCTGGAAATGGGAAGTACAGTGCCTGCACTTTAAAGGAGGGGTTGGGATATTGGTAGTTTGGAAGGACTTCTAAACTGTCGTATCTAAGCGCCTCTGCAAAGTCAGTGATTATGTATGAGTGAGGTGAAAGTGTTGAATGATGATGAAAGTGTTTTCTTTTTGGGTTTTTAATTTATTTTTGGGTCACCCTGCCTCAGTGGGAAACGACCGACGTGTTGAAAAAAAGTTCATTTTTTTTGGGGTCTTATAAGTGTGTTTTTATTGGGTGTTTACTTTATTTCAGGCATACCATCGCACTAAGGAAACGATATAGAGTTACCAGAGACCTTGAAAACTCTAGTCCTGGAGGATCAGAACAGACTTGAGATCTTTTTAAGTTCTCAGTGGCAGCTTGAAGAAGGAATATAAGGAATTGGATCAAGGAAAGAAACCCCTAGTATGTATGTTAAGGGGGGAGCAGTATCTTTTAAGTGTGTTCTAAAATTTTATATGTTTTGAGATTGCAAATTTCCTTTTTGTTGGTCCCAAAAATTTTGACTTTGCAATGCAAGTATATTTATTAAATTGTAAGTTGTTTTATCTGGGTATGTTTTGCTTCCCTTTGAGCCATGTATAAAAGGTCCGTTTGTCAAAATTTTAAAATTAAACTATTTGATTTTTTTTCTTCGGGAGAGTCAAGCCCTTGGGCCACTCCCAAATTTTGACCAAGCACCCTAAACCAGCCCCATCGGCCCAATACCTTTTTCTATACCCCTTTTATTTCTCTTTTTTTTTTCCTGCTCTAACCCAAATTCTATGTTTTCCCCCTTATAATATGACTAGCTATTTTTATTTCTTCCACTGTTAAAATACGGGGCCACATATTTTTACAGAGAGAATAGAATACTATGTTCTTTCTCTCAAATTTCATTTTTTCCCCTTTTTTATTTGATTCCTATATTCTCATACTATTGTTCCCCCGAGTCTTATGAGGAAAGAAATTTTATCGTCGGGTGTCTTGGGGAACTGGGGTGGGAGCTGCAGTTTGGTGGTAATGGTGGATTATTTTCTTGCTTGACTCTCTCAAGAAGGCTTGGAATAAGAGTAAAATGACTAGGACAGATACATGTCTAAGGGAAGAAAGTACAAGTTGGGAGATTGATGGATTCCGGAAATTGGAAAAACCCCCTGGTGGGAGCAGAGGCTACCATGCACCCCCGGGGTTTAACCGAGGATAATTGCAGAGTTATGACAAAGCCCTTTTAACAGCCCTTTTTGCCTAGGAAGGAAAAGGGTACCATTTTATTAAGGATATAGCAATTTAAAACTGAATATTGGGTGTTTGGGGGGGAAGTTTTTTAAGAAATTTTTTTTAATGAAATCAAGTTTTTCCCCGAGGAGAGATTTTTTCCCCCCTTCTAAGATGTAAAGGTTTTTTCATTCTGGCTAAAAAAAACCAGAAATAAATCACTAGAATGTATAGAGGTATGTTAAACCAAGGTTTTAGGGCCCCAAGATTTGGGGTGAGGCTATGAAGAGATTTTCCGATGATTAAAATAGATAATCCCCCTGGAAGGTTTAAATTTTGAAATTAAATACAAGCTGTCTTTCCCCCGAGGAAAAAAAGGGGAAACCCGTTACTGTACTGAAACATAAAAAAAACCCCAGTTTAAAAAAGGAAAAATAAATTTTTTTTAATTGAAGGTTCTGGTGGGATGTGTTTATTTGGGATAAGGGAAAGGGCCTCCCGATATTAACTGTCAATAAGATAAAGTAGAAAAGGAAAGAGTCTGCAGGTATGGCCCAAAGTACCAAGGATTACCAGTATTAGGAAAATGGTGCGGGGATATATGATCAAAATTTCCCAAAAACCATTCCAGGTAGTTGCTCTGACTGCCGAGCTGTCATAGGCAAGGAGTTGGGACCCCGGAACCACAGCTGGTCATCCCAATACCCAGCTGGTCAGCCCAAACCACAGCTGGGCAGTCCCAATACCACACTGGGCCCCAATCCCCAGCTGGCGTCCCCAAAACCCCGCTGGTCAGTCCCAATCCACAGCTGGTCAGTCCCAATCCCCCAAACTGGTCAGTCCCAATAACAGCTGGCAGCCCCCAAAACCCGCGGCAGTCCCAATACCCGCTGGTCAGTCCACCCCGGGTATCCCCCTAGTTATGTATGAAGTTTAATGCTTTCCCAATAGTACCCCACTGTGTTTTTGTGGTGACCTGTTTTAGCCAGGGAAAACGGTCTAGTGTACTCCTGTGGAAAAAATGCCCCTATTGAGAACACCAGCAGCAAGGGAAATTGGGGGACAAAGGGGAATCGGGATTGACGGGGGAAAAAAAGGGTTGTGTGTCCCCCCGTTGGAGTCCTCAGGTCAAAAGGGGAAACCCGGGCGTGGCCGGGGAGCATGGGAAAATTGAAGATCAAAAAGACGAAGGAGAGGTAGTAACAGAAGAAGAAAAACTGCTGTGGAAACTTCGAACTCCCTGTGCTACCGACGAATGGAGTGACTAGGGGAAAGTCCGACGAAATGGCCCCCAAGGGGAAAAAAAACATTTTTTGTTGGGGATAGGTTAGAAAGGCGGGCCTTCTGTTGAAAAAGGGGTTGACAACATCATGCATGGTAATGGGATCAATCCTAATTGCCTCAGTGCTGGGAGGCAATGATGTAGCCAAGCGTAGAAGTGGGGTTTAGTTAGTAGGTATAAGGCAGCAATAGACATCATTGGGAAAAAGGGGGGGAGCCCTGTTTATTTTGTGGCATTTTTCCAAGAAGGGTGTTGGGAAAAGAAAAGGCTGTCCCAGGCGATTGGTATAAATTGCTGGCGGGACAAACACTGTAGAAATGCAGTCCCATTCATTGACAACTGGGACCACTTCTATGGCCGAAATGACATGTATGCCGGGGAGGGGGTTCACTTATCCAGGGAGGTGTGAATTTTTTCCTAGCTCAGTTAAAAGGATTTGTTAGGCTTTAAACGGGATTAGTTAGAGGTATGGGTTTAGGAAGGGAAAAATTTGGGGAAAAATTTGATTCAGGTTTTTGATATATAAATCAAACAATAACGAATCAGTACACAGGGTAATAATGAAAAGAAAAAAAAAAGGAAAAAAATTGGCATTTGGGTTTAACAAAACCCCAAAAAAAAAGGTTTTTTTCACAAGAAAAAAAAAAAAAAAAACAATTACTAAAAAGGGGAAAAATTTTCAGGTTCAATGGTGTTAACCTAGTGTAAAAAGGGGAACTTGGAGAAAGAAACAGTAGAAGATGTATTGAAATTGTATTTCTTAAAAAATGAAATTTTTCCAAACTTTTTCTTTTCCTTCACCAAGTAATTGTGATTATAAAAGACTTTGTTTTTTCCCTTCCCCAAGTATAACAAAGTGTTTTACACTTGACACTATAAACAAAGGAGAGTGTTTAGTGCACGCCACAGTTTTAGAAACAGCACCCAAAAAGACAGACAATTTTCCACAACCAGCTCTATGGGGAAATTAATGACAAACGAAGGGAAACCCGTCACCTTTTGTCATTGTTAAACTGCTTTTAATTGAACCCGAGCGTTGATTTGATGAGGGGCCCCCCATCCCCAAAACCCCTTAACGATGGTTCGTGGTTGGGGGCCCATGGGGGTGTTTAACATGCCCAAAAAAGGGTTACATACTTTTTGATGCAACCCCCCCACCCCAAGGGGCCGGACTAGGCTTCCATAAATGGGTAGATGCCCCCATGGCACTTTATAATAATGGGACCCCCTCCCCATCCCGTCAATTAAAAGCTAAACTTTTCTCGAGACATAAGCCCAGCTTAAATTTAAAGGGTGAGACGGGAACGGGGGGGCAAACTAGGTAAAATTGGGGGTCGGTAGGGGGGACCCCCAAAAAAAAAATAGGGAAAAAAAGGGCTGGTTCTCCCAAAGTCCCTAACACATCCTAAAAAAAATACTTCTAAAACACACAGTTTAAATTTTCCACAATGTGTATAATTTTATATTGTAGGGTAACCAAATACCCAAAGTGAGTCTGGTATTTGTTCTTCATTTTCTGAGAACCAGAGGGTTGGGGTTTGTTAGATGGGACCACCTGAGAGGACTGGCCCACGTAACATCAAAATGCTCAATGCCAGAAGAGAGCCGGGCCCCCCTTTTCTATAGAAGTAGGCCCTGGTGGGTTGGTATTTGGGGAAAAACCCCGGGTGCAACCCATCATCCAGATTGAGAAGCATGCCCCCCCCCAAACTCAAAAAATCAATTTTAAAGGGGTTTTGAAAAGTCTGGAGACAACAGAATGGGTGCAGTACAAAGAATCTTTTGTTTTCCATTTGACATTCTGGGGTCCAAAAAAAGGGGAATTTTGTACTGGTAAGTGGGGTTAGATGAAACAATATCGAAAATTTTTTTACAGAATCTTCTATAAACCCTACCATCCCTAAAAAACGTTGAAGGGATTTCCTGTCAGGGGAACTGGAAAATTTTTTAAGGGAATTTTTTTAAAAATTTGGGGGCCACTTTGCCACACTATTTCATGGCCCAGAAAATTTAAATAGTGTTTGGGCCCAAAAGGATGACTTTGATAAATTAACAGTTAAATAAAAACTCGGGAAGGTCCAAAGAGAGCCTTAAGCCAAACACATTTTGGGTTTGGTCCGACACAACAACTATGTCTTAGGTAAGCCCCGGGCCTTTAAGTCCTTTAATAGCCGATGGATAAGTCTCGGGAATGATGCAGGAGATTTTTTCTTTCCCGGGGGGTCACGATACGATAATGCCCTCCTGGAATTACAAGGCAAATTTCCTTCGCCTATCTGAAAGGTACTTGATAGTAATTTTAAGGAGGCCCAAATTTGGATAAAAAGTAGCCTTCCCCACAAAGTCGATTACATCATCCAAGGGGCAGAGGATGGGCATCTGCAATTGTGACCTCATTCACCTTACGGTAATCTGTGCACATTGGGAACCCTCCATCAGCTTTGTTAACAAGGATGCCTAAGCCCACGGACTAGAGACCCCCCACAAACCCCATGCTCTAACAGAAATTCTACCTCCTGTTGAAGAGCCTGTTTTCAATTAGTCTGAAGGGGAGAGTTTAATGGGTTTAGAGTTTCCAACATCTAATCATGATACCCAAATGAATTTTTTCGGCACACCCGAAAAAAATCAGGATAAGCTGAGGAGCAGTTAAATTAGTTACTTGAGATTTTAAAACCCAACTTTAAAAGGGTTTAGGGTCCTTGGGGAGGACCAAATTTTGGAAGCTTTACATTAATCTCAGAGTGAAAAGGTCAGGGTCATAGAGGCAGAGGACGGGTCATTACTGGAATTTATCGGGTGTTTTAAAAGTTTTAATTTGATTAATGTGGTAAGTTTTGCGAGGTCTTGTCAAGGGAGATACCACAAAATTTACATCAATAATTTACTTAGATTTGCTTTGGGTCCCGAAAATCGTTTAAGGTGTGGCCAGGTATGGCTGACCAACACCTTATCTCCTGGATAAGGGGGAAAATTTTGAGTTTCTGTCATACCTCTGTTTCACTATTTTGAGCTGCCTTAAAGTTACCTTAGCCAACTGAGGGCCCTGCAACCTTGAAGAAGGGGTTTGCGGGTTTGGGGGGCGTTTTCTCCCATCCATCCTTTTTTTGAGCACACGAAAACCCGTGCCCAAATATCAGTAAAAAAGGACTGTCCCTGTAGACTTTGCACGTTTCTCTCATTGGAAAAAAGAAACAGAGGAAGGATTCACCCCAGTCTGTAGGAAAATGCACAGAATTTTCTCCATTTTTTTTAACGTTGAGGGAATCTTTCCAAGGCCCCTTTGGAGGGATGATAGGCGTGGATAGGTTATGAACTTTTCCCTGCCTAGTTAATGTTTTAAATGTTTTGGGCGGGAAGTTATACCTTGATCACTTTTAATAGTTTTAGGAATTCCCAAACAAGAGATAAACTTAGTTAAAACAAAGGGTTGCTTTAGTGTTAATATGCGCATAAGCTTTATATCTAGTTTTCATCCATGATTGGAATAATATTTATTTCCAGACTTAGTTTAGGTAGTGGACCTACACAATCTATTAAATTCTGAAAAGGGGCTCCCTTAACAGGAATGGTGAGAGGTGCAGGTTTTAAAGGGGTGTCCGGTTTCCCCACCTGCTGACATTCTGGACAACAGCGAATAGATTCTTTATTTGCCTTAATTTGGCCAAAAGAATTCTTTTGTTATTCGGTATTTAGTTTTGGTAATTCCCAAATGGCCTCCCAAAAAAATTTGGGGGAATTTAGTATCTAGACCTAAACTTTCTGGGAACCATAATTACTGTTTTGTTTTCCTCCACCTCCTTACCAGTTTCAGTGCAACAAGTAATTATTTTTTTAAAAGATATTTGACCGGGTAAAGTGGGTTTACCCATAGCTGCCTCAAAAACAGAGTTTAGTGAGGAGTCTTTCCGTTGTTCCCCCGAAAGGACAGTCCCCCAGGCATGGAAAAAAGGGCATCTGGCAATCCTGCAACCCTGAATAGGAAGGGGTCTGGGGCTGTTCCTAAATTTACGAGGCTCTGGCCAGTTTTTCCAAAAAAAATTGGTTAGTCCGAGACGAGTGTCCAAGGACAGTTAACATTTATCAGACATCACTTTTTATTGTGCCCCAGTTAGGCCAACATCGGGAAGAATTAACTTTTGGGGTTTTATACATTTAGTAGACTCAAAATGGTTTTAAAAAAAAACCCAGTTGTGTGTTTTTCTCCATAGATTTGATGTAAAGGACAGAAAAAACTGCCCTCCAAAAATTCAACAGAACTGGAGGATTGCAAAGAGGTTTGTCAGAAAAGGGGAGTACTTTCTTATAAGTGAGCAATATGTCCAGTATCCCTAAAGGTTTAACTTCCTTTTTCTCTGAATTTCCTGAAGGGGTATTTTCAAGGCTATAAAGGGCCATCCCTTCTTCTTTCCTGGGGCATATTAGGGGTATTAGAGATTTTCCCAAAGGGTTTGGGGGTTTTCTTGGACAATTGGGGCTGATGGGCCAGGCTTGCCACAGTTTAACATACCACTCAGCTTTTAATTTGGCACCTGTTGATTTTGTGGTTACCCCCTCTGGGTACGCCCCCAATCCCTGGTATTTTAGTTCTCCCGGGGTTTACGGAGGAAGTAAAGCTGCTCACCAGGTTTTTTAGTTGACTGCACAGATTCACCCTTTATCTTGACCTTTTTTTTTCCATAGGAACTTTTCTTTTACGATTTTGCCCCCGGCTGTTGAGGAAAAAGTAAACCCCGGGCAAGGGCGGTTTTTCAAAAGTATCAGCCAACCCGGGCTTCCAATGCCGTAGGCAAGGAATGTCTTGAGAAAATCGAACCCTGGGCTAACAGACTCCGCAGGTTGTCCACCAAGATGGTCTTTAAAATTTTTAAAAATAACACCACTTCTTACCCCTTTGAAAGCCCTGGTCTGCTGTCTACAAAACAACGAGACTGACCCAACCCTTCTGCCGAGTTTGAATTTTTTCCCATACGGGAGGAATACATTGATAAGCCCCAAGAACAGTGGTTTTCACAATCGATAGTTCCAAAATCACATTTCCCAGGCTAGAAGTAAATTCTGTGCCTTACCAAAAAACGCAGTATGCACCATGACGCCCCAAAGAACCTCAGGCCACCTAAAGCTCGGCCTGGTTTTTAAATGCTTCGAAAAACTGTTGGCTCTGCTTCAACAAAACGGGGAAAAAACTGACTGCCTTTTTAAATTGAAGTCATCACAGTCTGATGGAATTGCCCCCCTCCTTCTCTCTATCAAACTCCTCCAGCAAATGCACCCGTTCTTTGTTTGTTCAAGAGTGAGTCTGGCTAGTTCAACGCAGTGAACCAGACTCACCTGTGATAACCCCAAACCCGTGACTTCCTTTTTTCCCGGGGTTTTTTTTCCCCTTTTTTAAACCCCAATGGGACCTGTTAACAGCTCCTGTAGAGGGAGAAACACAGATGATTGCCCTAGTTTCAGTTTGTATTTTTCTCCTAAATTCACGCAGCTGACAGCAGTAAGGGTAGCTGGTATTCAAACCAATAGAACGACGATACGCCAACAACGCTGTAGAGAGAGTTTGGGCAACTTTTTAAAAGTTAACTCAGACACTAACCCTGATCGAATAGGTGGATTTAACCCCAACTTTTAAAAGCTTTAAAAGCACGGTACATCAGTTACCAACGATAAAAAAAACTGACACGCAATAGCAAAGCCAATATGCACACACAAAAAGGCTGAACACAAAACAAACCAAATTGCAAATACCAAATAGCAGGCTGACCATAGGAAGGGAAAGCAAAATGAGCACAAAAATTCGTGAACGTTTGGGAAAGGTTTAAAACCCGATAGCAAGCTATCTAGATACAAGACAGCTCCTGCCAACTTCAACTCTAGGCTAACTCCTTCAAGTCTCCAAATTCAGCCCGGACAGGCTACCCCAAACAACCTCGGTTAAAGGCCTGTTAACCTGAGTGTAAAAGGAGCTTGGAGCAAAAAACAAGAGAAAGGTTTTAAAGTTTTTTCAAAAATCAGTAGATTTTCAAACTTTTTTTTTCCTTCACCAAGTAATTTTTTTTGTTTTTTTTTCCCTTTACCAAGTATAACAAAGTGTTTTACACTATGTACACTATATACAAAAGAGTAGTGTTTGGCACGCCAAGTTTTTAGGCAAGCAGCAGCCAAAAAACAGACAACTTTCCACAACCGCCTATGGGGAACAGACAAACCCGGGGTAACCACGTCACCTTTTTTTCATTGTTAAACTCGTTTAATTGGGTGAACGAGTCGTTGATTTGATGATGGGGCCCCCTCAAAACCCTTAACGATGGTTTGCTGGGGAGGGGGGAGCCAGGGTGTGTTAACATGCCCGAATAAAGGTTTTTACCCCTAAAAAAAATTTTCCCTTTTTTTTTTTTTTTTGCATTTTCAAAAAAAACCCAAAAAAAAAAATTGAGGTTTGGTTTTTGGGGTTTTTGGGTCAAGAAAAAATGATTTAGGTGTAATATACCGACCCCCGGCTTGGATACGTAGAGGGGGACTTCTTTTGGGGCGAAATTGTTGGGCTTCTAGGCACAATAACGTA